>PVJH01007248.1:0-94726 GCA_004026705.1 Nesogale talazaci
CCTGCAAATGAAAAATATTCAAAACTCACTTGGCTTTAAACTTTTTTTTTTACTGTATCTGATTAATATCCCGAGGAGGCATATCAAGAAGATATATTGACTACATTCTGGGCTCTAATTTTTATTTGTCTATTTGGTTAATACCATCTCTTAATTCTAAAAAGGTCTTAGGAAAGGGTTTTGCTTCCATCAAACCCTGAAGACAGATGCATAGTCATTAGAAGTGAAAGGTGCCGTGTTCTGGATGGTGTCAGACCAGCATTCAGCAATGGAAGATGCCTTGGAAGAGAATATCCTTATGGTCACAGATCTACTGAAATATCACCTATAGGAGGTGGTGTTTCTGAGTTGTTATAGTACAAGGTGATGCTTCTCATTCTAAAAGAAAATGAAGAAATGAGGAGAATGGGTATTTTGCTTCCATGGTTAAGTGCCATGTTATATGACCTGTTTTCAAAATATTGCACTCCCTACCATCAACCCCAGAAGAAAATGCAGCTTAATTTTTCAAAAGATTCTCAACATTCTGCTTTAATAGCTGATTTCCCCAGGATAGGGTAACCCAAACATTAATTGTTTTTAGAATGTGTTAGATAGCTTTGTTTGAAATGAAAATGATAGCTATCATTTAATAGCATTGACCAGAGCAAAGAGCTTAGCAATAATTTGCCTTCCCATAAAACCAGTTTCTGGCCTAGAGCACACTGCTAAAAGAAGTGGACCGAGTAAAGGAAGGGGAACTCAAATAAGAGGTCCACTATGCTGCTGTCATCTCACCCTCATGCTGTCCATAGCAGTGTGCTTTTCAGCCACCAACTCCGATCTTCCTTTGGAACTCCTTCCAAATTTCTTATGCTAGTTTGACCTAGCAAGTCAGAGCTTTCTTACTTTCAGGCTATTGTTCATAGTCGCCTGAGAGCCATGCTTTACACCATGCACAACAGAGCAAACAGCTGTCCATTACTGTACCACCCCTGCGTTAAGTTGAGGATCAGACCATGGAGATACACAGGGTTTGTATTGGCTGTTTTTGGTAAGTAGTTTCCAGACATTCCTTCCTACTCTATCGTATGCTGCATACTCTCCTGAATGCTGTTTAACATCATAATAACATGCAAGTCTCCACCGATAGACAGATAATGATTACCAATGACATGCATTGGCCAAAAAATGTACTAAGTTCCCCTGCATGGGAGGTGAGCATTCTGCCACAGACCCACCCCTGTATTATAACCAGGATCGCTGTTGATGTATCGTGGTTACAAGGATAGTGACTCCAACCCGGTGGTTTTCATTCATACACAAGCACTTCAGGGTCCGTGTCTTTAATATGATGATTGCAAGGTGTCACTTTGGGACTTGCTGGCCTATCTCATCATACCCTGTGTTGTGCAATGTGAAATTTAGAGGGGCGTCAGAGGTGCTTGTCATAATCCCGAGTACCTGACCATTTCTGCCTGGAGGTGGACATTTGGTGACATTTGTATTACTAGGCCTGTTGACATGCCTCCTGGACTTGAGGAGCTCCTCTCACCAAGGCCAGTCCTGCTGATGCCAATCCCAGATCTGGGAGCGTTCTGTTTTCGGTTGAGACCCGTACTGCTCCACTTTTCTATGGCCTATGATACTAAGGTACCTACTGCTTCCTCCAAACTGTTATCTGTTTATCAATTGGACCTTTGGCTCCTTCATTTTCTGACTCCACCTTCCACTTTATTAATAGTAAAAACTTCCAAAATGACAAAGTTTGGATAAGAAATTCTGTGGGAAGAATCTAATTCTCAGCTACTATTCTCAATTTTGCCTAAGAGAAATGGATTCCTCCTTGGCCACAGTGAAATATTCAGAAGAGCTAACATCGTCCCACTTCCCTTAAACTCTGTCTAGAAAGACAGCAAACTTATTTGACCACAGTTGGTCATTACGTAAACGTGAATTGGGATTGAACACAGGTGGTCATGATTCATTACATAATTGAGATTCCATTATCTGTGAAAAATATAACTCAGATAAAAGTAGTAAAATTCATTCTAGATGGCCTGAGCCCCGGTGGCATGGTGGTTGGGTATGGGACTGCAGACTGCAGGGTCAGTGGTTTATATCCAGCAGCAGCTCTCCAGGAGCAAGGCTGGGCCTCCTACTCCTATCAGGGGACAGTGATGTTCACAAAAACAAAAAAATGAAAAAAATATATTCTAGATAATGCTTAAAATAACAACTTTACTTTGCATCCAAATTTGTTTTCTTTGTTGGAATAAAGAGTATTAATTTCATGACTATTGAAATAACATTGGCTGTGATCATGGGATTCAGCATACAGGAAAATAATGCTCATTTATTTCAGCTTTTAAAATTTTTATATTTGTTGTGAAGTGTCCAGATCTTTCCCTCTTTATCATGCACATGGAAATGCCAAATTAAGAAAAAATAACTAATATATTATTTTCTATCCAGAGTTCTCAAGATAATGATCCCCAGTTAATGTATGCATGCATATTTACAAGATGGAAAGTTCATTTAGTAATTGCAAAATAAATAATGGCTTTAATAATTTCTACTCCACTTGGCATCTGCCTCCAAACTCTGCTAGAACAATCAGGATCACCCACCTCCCTGGAGGCCTGTTTCCTTTCAAGATTCTATTTATGCTTTTCTAATTTTGACTGTATTTTGACATTTTCAAATCAGTGTATGGCATCTGCTGAATAAATGATCACTCAAAATGGAGATGCTTCAATTATCACTCTGGTTTTAATATCTTTGATGACAGACTCCCCTTTCCTCCTAGTTTCTTGCTAATTGGGGACACCTGCATTCTTACTGCCACCTTGTCTTTGTTTTAAGAGCAGTCCCAGATCCTCGACTTTTAAAAGATTCCTCCATTTTCTCTTATTGTTGCATTTATGTTGTGTTTTTATTTTCCATTTCTATGTTAAGCACCTTTAAAAACAAGTATTTCGATGTAGCACCTTTTAGCTGACCTGAGAACTGGCCAGTGATTACACTGAAGCTAACAGAGTTACATTACTTTGCCTGATGCTGTCCTCCATGAAACCTAAATTGACTGTTTAAAAACTCTAATTTTTACATTCCATCTGTCCAATGCATTTTAATTAATGCATTCATGATTTCCCCCACATTTATTATTCACAAAAGCATCTATATATTGTATTTGTCATATTTGATATTTAATTAGTTTTAAAATAATGAATGAGTGTAACTTTCTTAATGAAAATGTATTACATTCAAATGACCACTTGAACTTTAATCAGTGCCGAAATATTATTATTTTAGTCTGCTTGCTCAATAATTGCTCAGTTATTTGGTGCCATCTTTCTCAGTACTGCTGTAATAAAAACAGCAAAGTGAGTGGCACTGTGGAACAAAGGACAATTTTCTCAAAGTTCTGGAGGTTAGAAATCTGAATAACACCTTAGTTAACTGTTACTTATATTTTTAGCATCTGCTAATAAGAAGGGGATATTCTGGTACTTATTTTTCTCACCTTATCAGTTCTTTATTTATTGATGGTCCAAACAAATATTTACTGACTTCTTAGAAAGGTAGATGCAAGGGCTAGGTTCAGAGACTCCAAGGGTAACAAAGTCGGGGCAAGTGGGGGGGGGTGCACAGAACCTGCTCTCCAACTACCAGGAACCCCGATGGTGTGTCATGGTCAAGTGCTGGGCTGCCATCTGCTTGGCTGGGCATTCTAAACCAGCCCCTGGCCCTGCTATTACCTCAGACACTTTCAGTGTCAGAAACCCACAGGGGATTCATTCCCTGAGAGTCCACATTGACTCTTTGGCTGTGAGTTTGTAGTTAGTCCATGCTGTTCATAGCAACTGCATGGAGGAGAGCCACCCTTCTGGCTTTCCATGACTGTCCATCTTTAAGCAAACCTCCTTATCAGCTGGACCATGTGGAGAGCATCCGTAGGTAAGCACCACATCATCAGGGTGTGGCAATAACTGAGGCCCAAGGCCTCGTGTTAGCAAACAGCAAGCTGTAGTTAGCCTCTGAGTGTAGGCTGGAGAAAGCACCACCCTGGTATGCTTTCATGGGTCTGTGTAGGGGAGGATGGGATGAGTTTCTCTTCAGGAGGTAAGTTCCAGTGTTTCTGGGTCTCTTTCTTGTGCTCCGCATATTTTCCACCACGGAGGTCACTGTGGTCATCGTGTGTACAGTAAGAGGGTCAGAGTCTTGCAAACCTCCTTGGTGCAGCACCCTGGTTCTTCACAGAGGACTGATTCTTACAAGTGTTTCCTATTGGAAAAGATCTCAGTGCCAGGTCAATCTCTGGTGCTACAAGGAGGCTCTTTGGTTCTCTCGTGGGGTTCTACCAAACTTATCACAGGATCCTTAAGTTTTGCCCTTAGGGGGCTTTAAAAGCTCTCCTGTAGTTAGCTGTGCATTCCCACTGTCCTAAGTGCTATAAAGAAAAGGCACAAGTGCAGATACCATGGATTAACATAGGCATAGAAGTCAGGCTGCTCTCCCAAGGAGAGGGAAACTTCACTGTTATCTAATGGGCAAGCATAAATAACCAAGGGGGTGAAAAGTGAAAAGATAAGTGAATGAATCAATGGACACATGAATGAATATATACCAAATAAACTGTATACAATCAGAGAAAGAGATTAATGAAAAGTCATTGTGGTTGGAATTCAGAGAGCAAGAAGATACGGATGCATGATCACCTTCAAGGTCTAACGTATACTATATGTTTTAGAGTTCATCACAAAAGTGAGCTTCTCTGAAGTTTATTAAGCAGGTATAAACATGGCGGAGGCTTTTTATATTCAAACATGGCATGATACATGGAATGTCCACCTTGACCTGCAGCCCTTCTTCAGAACATGTAGAGACAGGGATGGACAGTTGTGGCAGAGAGGAGGTGTCCATAGCTAGGAGGGTGGTGGAGAAAGGCAAGTCGTGTGAGCGTTTAAAGACTAGAGCTAACAGGATCTGCAGAGTGGGAGTTAAGGTTATCAACAATTAATGTCAGAGCAAAGAATGAATGTCAGTATCAGGTAGTAAGTGGCAGGGTACCTTCCACAGGACACCAGGTGCTCACCGCAGGTTTCTCTAAGTTGAGAAGTAAGGCAGATTAGAAAGAGCAGTTATGCTGATTCTGATAAACCAACCAAAATAGAAACAATAAACCTTCCTGACCCCCTTTTGACTGATATATAAATTTTATATGTAAATGAGATAGGGCTAGAAAAATGGTATTGTGCATTCATATTTTAGTGTACACATACAAAAGGACAAGTCAAAATCTATTGTGATGAAATGATAGAAAACTTTATTAAATGAAAGTTTCAAAATGTGAACTATAGTTTCTCAAAGGAGTCTCTACCTATGTCTACTCACATTCATAAGCTGTGTTTCCATATCTTTAAACCTTCCTAAGAGAGATCAATTGCTTACCACGCCGTGCCATCCAGTTCTGAACCATAATGACTGTGTAAAACAGACTGGACCTGCCCTGTGGGTTCCCAAGACTGAAAGTCTTTGGAGAATGGAGAACTTCATCTTTTCATCACTGACCTTGCGGTGAGCAACTAGGCCATGGCATCACTAGAGCTCCTTGCCAGAAGGTTTACATTATGACAAAATGGAAATTTTGGCACCCCCAAATTGTCATTTATTTTAAAGATCATTTGCATTTTGTAAAGAAGTATTCTGAAGGAGCAATAACAGAGCTGAAGTCAGATTGAGTAAATTAAACTGAGTTCTTACAGGACAAACATAATGTTTCTGCTTGACAAATCTCACTGCCCTCCAAGAACGATCATATATGCACTGCTGCTTCAGTTTGTTGGATTCTCTTTAAATGTGAAAATCTATTCCATTCATATTGAGAGTGAAACGCTGTGTTGTTTCATTCTTTACATTTTACATTTTGTGTATTATTTATTTCACTTCCCTCTTTTCTTTTTCTCCTCTTTTGATCGCATTGTTTATTTTGTATTATAACCCTTCATCATTTAAGAGATATACTTTAAAATTCCATTAACAGAGCATCTGCAAAAAAAAAAAAAATCCACATTGAATAAAAGGTAATTGACGGTGTCCTCCGTAATTTTGCTAGTACCACTTCCACAAAGAAGAACACTGCTTCAAGAGAATCTGTGCCACACTCAATAACTGTCACATGAGATTCTTTTACCCTGAGGATCACAGTGCACCGTGTAACCACAATGCCTCTGGGATCCTTCTATTCAACACATGAAGGGGCCAACTCCGCAAACCCTGCTGCTCGTTTGTTTTGCTTTGTTTCATTGGATATGAGAAACAGTGCATTTGGAGTTCATTCCACCAGGTCAGACTGTTAGTCAAGCTTTCTATTTCAAGGTTCTGAAAAGACGGCCTACCAGTGTGCAACACAAAAGGTCTGCCCTGTGGTAGATGGGGGACTGGTTTGCCACCATGACATTGCACCTGCTCACACAGCAATCTCAGTACACCAGTTTGGGGCAAAGGAAGAGCATGCCTTTCTTACTTAATGTATCTGACTCACCTGACCTCACTCTGTGTGACTTCTTTTGTTTCTGTGAATGAAGAGACACATGAAAAAACTGCAATTTGATAAGGGTTCACAGCACAGTGAATCCAGGACAGATAAACCCCTTGGGACCAATAGTAAGAATAGGGCTACCAGGAGAGGAACCGAAAGGTGGGGGGAAAAGTGGGAGAACTGATCAAAATGATCTACATATAACCCCTTCCTGGGGGGATGAATAACAGAAAAGTGAGTGAATGGATACAGCAGTCGGTGTAAGACATGGGAGGGGGATTATAAATTTATAAATTATCAAGGGTACATGAGGGAGGGAGGATAGAGGAGGAGGGAATGAGAAGCTGATACCGTGGTTGAATAGAAAGGAAATGCTATGAAAATGATGACAACATATGTACAAATGTGCTTGACACAGTGGATGAATGGATGGGTTGTGATAAAAGCTATGAGAGCTTCCAATAAAATGATTTAAACAAACAAGCACAAAATGAGGGAGGTGCTGTCAGTCATGCAACCAAATAAGTTTGAAAAAAATGTTTCCAATAATGAAATCACAAATTTGACAAGTGTATTGTTTAAGGGAAGGTATTTTGAAACTGATAATGTTGTTTTGTTTAAAAAAATTAAATACATGGAGATGAAAAATCAGGTTTTGGGGGGGAGGGAGTTTACGCCTTCATATATCTCTTAATAAAGTCAGGATGCCTTAAAAGAGTTTCTAGCAAACAAACATTCCAGGACTCAATTTCATGACCTTAACGTTTCTAATAATTATAAGACTAACAAGAAAGGAACTTCACCTCAAGGTTCCTAATGTATATAGACTTGCCATATCTGACTTGTAAATAGTTGGAAGCTTTTACCAATAGTTTGATAATGAGCTGTAGTGGCAGGCTTCAGGCAGCGACTCCTCGAAGCACCTGTACTACCTGTACCAGCGACTCCTCGAAGCACTCTGTCTCCTTTTCAAGGTTATTCATCAGCTACTCGGTGTGTTCACCAGGCTCAACCTCAATTTCATGTCAAGGTGGATTCGCCAATTTGGAGGTCCAGCATTTTATTTCACTTTCCTTTCATTAATAATCAAGTCTCTCTCTCTCTCTCTCTCTCTCTCTCATTAAGGATGGAAAATATGTTTTAGTTTTCTTCACACTTTTGCTCTTTTCCATGCTACGCAAAGTTAGGGTAGATGTGTTATTCTTTTCCAGATTCCCATCTTAACATCGGTTTTATTGTGTAGCTTGGTTCTTTTGAATTCCAGAATATTTAAAAAATTTGTCTGTTATTGCATATCTTTCTTTTTAATTGCCTCATATTTTCCGACAGCCTGTATTCATTTATATATTTCTGTGTTTCTATAAGTACACAGACACAAATATGCATATACACAGTGGATTTACAACCTAGCACTATCCTTTTTTAATTCTCTCAATTATATTTGATGGATTTATTATAACTTATTTGGTGACAATATATAATGTCTTGAATACTTTCATCAGATGAGGTATAAGTGAGTTATAGCTATTCTAAATCATGGTGACCCCATATAAAACACATGATTTTTTAATTTCATTACAATATTCTGTGTAATAGTAAAATTAGAAAACATGTAAACCCTCTACAATTAATATAATATGGATTTAAATGTACTTGGTTCATTCTTCATGAATATTTAAGTACTTTTAAATTTTGCCATTATATTCAGAGCCGCAATATAGTTAAGTATATCTAGAATAATTTCCCAGTCTTTGAGTGTGCTTTGGGACCATGTATTTGCATATTTTGTTAATTCTGGAATTTATTTTCCAAGCTTTTCAAGCTCCCACATTTCTACCCAAAATGATGAAAGTGATGGTCACCCTGGAGCTTCACTAAGAAATTGCAAAATTTTGGGAATTTATTTACATTAATAGATAAAAAGTTCTATCACCGTGCAGTTTAAAGTTATTTTTTACTCTTTAAGCATTTCTCAAATCTTGATATATGTCTGTAAACCATTTTCATTTCTTGTTCTACAGTTATCTGTTTGCTTTATAGTCCAGATCTACTCTCTGACCATGGTCTACTCTGATTCTCTAGGAAAACTTCAATATGTTTAGATAGCGAGATAGCTAATGGTGGTTGTAAGGTGTCACAAGGTTGGTTTCAAGCCTTGGGGATCCTACTGCAGGATACAGAATTGGAGGTGGATATATCTGACCTCATCTTGCTTCCTTATCGCCACGAGACAGTTATATCCTGCTCCATTGCTGTGAGATGACTGATGCTTGATGTGCAGGTTCTGCATGAGTACAAATAAGTGTGTGGAATTCTATGACTTAAGATTATCAATATTTTTTAATAATTCACAGTTTTACCTACTTTGGATATATTGTTAGGGAAGACCAGTTCCGAAGAGGGATATCATGCTTGGTCATGTGGAAGAACAGCGTAAAAGAGGGAGGCCCTGAACAAGACGGATTGGCACAGTGACTGCACCCATGGGTTCGGGCTTGGGAATCGCTGTGAAGATGGTGCAGGATCATGAACTGCTTCATCCTCTTGAGCACAGGGTTAATATGTGTCAGAGACAGCTGGATGGTACCTAACAACACAGGCAAATGCATTGGTATGATCAATAAAACACAGGTAAACCCCTATGAGACTGGGTTGGCTAGAGAAAAAAATCCAAAGAAACTCAGATGTATAAGAAAGAGCTTTATATTAAGAAATAATTGTATATGCAGAAGCCATCCCAGTTCAGTCCAACTCAAGATCTTACATCCAATACTCGTTCACAGATCCCTCTTCAGACTGACTATGCCACCTACAGTAAGATCATGGGCTGGTGGGTGCAAAGTCCTATGGATCTAATGGCGGTAGATGCATCTGCAGGACTCCCTCCGGTATCAGAGTGGCTTGCTGGCATGAAAGTGAAGGCAGAGAGTTAGGAGGCCCCCACAATACTTCTTACAAAGAGGTCACGGCCACGAGGAGGCACCATCAGGCTGTGACTTGATTGACAGGGTGGACCCCTACACTTGAAATTGACAGGAAATTATGTAACTATCACAACATCTTCCTGATATTTTCTGATTTCAGCCAAGGCCCATCCTCATTTTATGTCTTCTTATTCTAGTAGGAATTTCCGGAAGTTCCTTGTTGTTGAGCAGCTATGATGGTTTGAAGTCATTCTGAATACAATTTTATAAGGTTGTAATATTAAGTCTATTGTGCAATAATTTTCTTAATCAGCAGGATCTCTTTTCTTTGAAAAGGAGACAAATATGGATCCCTTCCAATTGGTTGTCCAGGTAGCTGTTATCCTCATTTCTTCATACAGATGAGTAAATACCTTTAGAACTGCATGCATTTGTTGAAACTTTAAAATAAGCATTCTTCTATTCCTGGATCCTTGTGTTGTGTCAATACCTTCAGTTCAACATGAACTTCTTACTTCCCTCACTAAGCCCATGTAATTTTAATTCAGCTTCAATATTTGATATGGCCATCTTCCATTGTTCACATTTTCTCACTTGCTAATAATTTCCACATGGGTTTTAGAATAAATCTCTTATTCTAAAAGGAAAATCTGTGACTACTTTGTGAGGATCATGGTAATATATGCTAACACTGCTATTCACCTATGTCTTCATTTTATTATTTCCTACTTGTGTCAGCTTGCTTTTATTTTGAATCATCTAAGATTCATATTATTCTAATTTATTGTCCACATTGCCTGTGAGTGATATATGCTAATGTGTAAACAGGAGACAAAAAAGTGGTTTTAAGAAGCTCATATTTTTCTCAAAACAATTTTATTGGGATCAAAATCATGTCATTTCATAGTTCATTTACCATACCATCATCTTAGTTACTTTGACTTTGAATCTGCCTCCTGGTGCCTCTCTCCCCCCATGTGTGTCAGAGTGAACTGTGATCCCAGGTATCTTCAGTGGCTGATGTTTTGGAAGTGAATCACCAGGCCTCTCTTCCACAGCACTCCTGGGGGCACTAGAACTGCCAGACTTTGGGGTAGCAGCCAAGGACTTAAACCATTGGCACCATCAAGGGACTCTAATTATATTACAATCCCTCCAATTCCTTGTCATTGCCCCTGTTCCACGAGATATAAAATTCAAACTCAGCATGGCATGAAGTGCTTTCCATGACTTGGCCTCTTTCAACCTGACAGCCTGATTTTTTTTTGTTCTGATTCTAGTGAGCTTTCAGCCCACCTGCCTTGCATATTTCACACATATATATGCTTTTGCAATTGCTACACTCAGCTTTGTTGTGCTGACAAAATCCACTGTGGCGTTTTTTAAGACTAAACTCAAAAGTTACTCTGTCACAAATACCTCCGCATAGTCCCTGCAGCACATCACACATTGTATTGTGATGAAATTGGCCTGTTCAGCTCACAAATAGAAGCAAATATCTTGAGTTCAGGGGCAATATCGGATTTGTCTTTCAACTCCTGCTTCCAGCAGAATGGCAACTCAAAACATTTGCTGAGTGAGTGGGAATATCAGACAGCAACAATACAATTTCTCTTTGTGAAATTCACTCCTACAGTATACCTTTATAAATAATAAACACATAGCTTTTTCTTGTGCAGATACAAGAGATCTCCCAAACATGTTGGTTTTGGTTTGATATCACAAAGAATATATTAGTATGAGGACAAACCCTCCCAAATATTGTTATAGGAAACGTCTCTTACTGCCATCCAGCTGTGTGCATTACGACTTTAGAATAATGTGCTTAAAACGTTTTCCAAAATTGCAACATCTGAAGGAAAGGCCCAGGATGGCACACGGCGCTGCGCCCGTGGTTCTGGCTGCTGCAGGGAGTCCCCTCGGTCACATCCTTCCCATCTGTACAGGCAGTAGCAGGTGGAACTGCAGCTTACATTTTGTCTTCAGATCTTTATATGAAAATGCCACTATGGATAATGAGGCTGTTGTATGCATAATTTAACTTTAGGAAGGCTAAATTCCTCTGCAAGGCAAATTGGTACCTAGAGACATGCAATTTGCATTGGGACTTCAAGTTTTCCTCCTGTCTATTGTCCATGGCTTGGTGTTACTTATCTTCTAAATCATTCTCCTTTGTTCTTTGAATGCCTGGTTTGGAAACTGTAACCAGATTACCATGGCCTTACTCTTTAACTAGCAGTGGTTTCTGACCCCTTTCAGGGGTTTCTTTCAGGTTTCTGGCCACTTTCAGGACCCAAATGGCTGGTCTAACGATGCCCAACCCAGGCACTCACAGGTGGTCTTCAGAATGAGTCAGCTCCTTTGCCCAGCCACCTGCCCAGCAGTCCGCCTTCCTGCCTGGAAAGGGGGAGAAGCAGCTGAGCTTGCAGACACCCAGAGTGGGTGGCATGGATGGAGTCCTCAGTGGCTGTGTTCACAGCTCAATCTGTCAATCTGGTGGGGGACACATCGTTAAAGAACTGTCTGAGTGGCCGCAGAAAGAATTTGGCATCTTGGCTCCATATTCCTGTGACAGACTGGGTTCCTTGGCTCTGGATTGGAGAACATGTCTCTATTGGCATCAGTACCTATATTGGGTTTTTTTTTCAGAGCCTTTCAGAGTAAAATTCTGTATAAATGAATTGAAAGCTAGGGAGTTTAACACACAGGTTATCTTCTAATATGTTTTATTTGTTATCCATTAGGAAGTGTAGGCAGTGCACAAAGGCTCACATGTTAATTAATTCTAGTTCTTAAGAAATCATGCCTTATAAGTAAGGATTTTCTATTTTAATAAAATATTGCTAGAAAAAATACTGCTAGAAACAGAAAGACTTTCCAATATGTTCACTGTAATCCTGCTGGATCATTGTTACATATGCTGACCAAGCCGGTTTACAAACAATTGGTAAGTCCTTCCATGATGAATACTGAAGTACCTAAGTCACTTCCATGAAACTGAAAAAGGAACAAGGATAGAGTGGAAAGAGGTGACTAAGGAAGGGATAGAAATCAGGTTAGCTAACTGGGGAAACTGAGGTCAGAAAATGAAACCATTAACCTCTGGTCATCGCGTATGGAACTGACTAACTTGAGCAAATCATAACCTTACTCTTGGTCTCCGTTCCCCACTCTTACCATGACAGTCTGAGACTGGATACTCTATTGAAGTTAACAGTAAAATCTACTATTTATAAATTATTTTAATTAAAAAATAATCAAGATAATCATCACTGTTTCATGACTGATCAATACTTATCAACCAGCCAGAAACATAAGGGGCTATCTTTGGCACCGTGGAAGACCTGAGCTCCTGGTGGCCACTAGCACACTACTATGATCCTAGAGTTGTAACAGTGGGCAACGATTCTTTTTAAGTTTATTTTTTGGTTTGCACCCCCACCCCCACCACGCCTTAAGGTTCTTTAATACATCACTTTATTTCTTAAATCAGCTGGTTGGTAGTTACTAGTCATTTTTTTATTAGAAAAGCAGCTATTTATTGAGTTTAAGTAATGCTTTGAATACTTCAGCTGAAAAATTGGAGAGTGAACAGTTTGTGGCTCCAGACTAATGGCCTCTTCTATGACTCTAACTGTGGATATCCCAAGTGACCTCTGTTAGGATTTGGACTTGGGAAAAATAGAAAACATGCCACCAAGACATCTGTGACATTTGAATAATTCTGTGTGTCTTTTCATGTCGTTCATTTCTATTGCATCAACTCTACCTCCAAGTGGCATTATGTACAAAAGGATGGGCCTGCACCATCTTCGAGGTCAGCGCATATTTGAATCCCTCCTTGTGGATGTGACACTCCATCTCCCTGAGGGTTTCCCTGCCCTTGCTGGCCCTCTACCTTACCAAGAATGATGTTCTCCTCTAGGTACTGATCCCTCCAGATGATGGATCTAAGGCAAGTTGCTATTACAATCCATAGAATTTTTATTGATTAATTTCTATCAATATATCACTAGATCTCCTTTCTCTGCTTAGTCTGGAAATTCCACCACCTCCATGTCTGTTTGCATGCTGCTATGAAGCTGAAAACCATATTTCAAATACCAGCCCAGTCATGGCTATAGATTCAATTGGGTCCACATACAACGTCTGTCAACTTGCCTAGACCATGATCTCCATGATATATAATTATTTTCTATTGTGTGATCAAGAGTGTTTATCAGTTCTTTTGTAAATACTGACTTCTCTGATGATAATCCATTAGGATTAGAAGCAGTTATATTAAGAAAACAGGATATAATTTACAGGCTTAGTCTGTATCTTGAATCAACCACTTTTAAGATATGAAAGATATCAAAGGTGCATAATATTACAAAGAGAGAAGCGCTAGGAACAGAGAACTTTCTTTGCACCCAATTTCCTTGCTCTGAGAACCTCTGAAACCCAGAGCAAGACTTATGTCAAGATCTCCAAGGAATGCTAGACCCATAAATTTTACTGGGAGGCTAAAACCTCCCTCGAGAGCCTATAGAGTGCGAAAGGCTCCCACTCACTGCCTGGGCTGTGGATTTGGATTTCTGACCTCCACAACAGAGGTGAATACATTTTTGTTTATTCAAGCCCTCTATGTACGGTGTTTCCATTATAGCAGCAATAAATAACTAAGACAATAGCTCGTGTTGGAACTGGGCTCCGTGGAGCTTCTAGACTATGTGAGCTACTGAAGATGGCAATTACCGACATGATAAGCCATGCAAAGAACAAAGTATCTGTGTTTGGCTTATACATAGCTGCTAATTAATACAGAGATGGCATTTTACCTCAAGATAGAGGCTTTTTAAGCAGCAGGAACAAGTCTATGTTCTGATGGCATAGGTGTTTTCTCAATCTAGTTAACTTCACTTTCTCTTCTTGTCTGCAATCCTGATAATCCTTTTCTTGCTGGGGCAGTCGCTAGTATGTATTTCTGTTGCCAACTCTCCCAGAGCATCCAAAGCCTCTCTGAGTTAAAGATTAATAAAGTGACAAGACCAATGACAGCTGTGACAGTGACATGCTGCCATCCTGGCAATAATATGTCAAAAGATGAATTCCATCATTTTATAATATTTTAAGTAACACATTCTCTTAGTAAACTAGGGATCAGTTTTGATCTACTGAGAATATGGATTGTAGATTTAACTCACCGCTATTATTACAACCTAATGCATATAGTCAAAATGTAAATCAGGGTACTATTCAGAACAATGCCTATGTTGTGAAAATGAGAAGATATAACTATGTGATGCAGGCAGTGCACTAGTTTATGATGTCGCTTTATGCATAATAGAGTGAATTCTAAAATTGCCCCTGAGAACAGAGTAGAATTCTTCTCTATGTTTTCTTAAACTCCAGTCTTTCTGGGCTCTGATCCTCAAGTCCTTTCTCTCTCAGAACCACTGATGGTCTAGCAGTCAATTGCTTACCCTGTGCACAATTGTGAATTAACACTGGAAGTAAATACTTATATTGTGAGTGTTTTTCTCATTATGGCAGTGGACTGGATGTGTTTTCAATCCTAGGATGGTATAGAATGCATACTGAGGTGCTGTCATATCAGTAAAGTTCAGACAATATGAGACCAAACACATTTTTTAATGGACAGAGGTCAGAAGAACTCAAATACCTATATGGTGAGTGTTTTTCTCATTATTTCAGTGGGCTGGATGTATGTTCAATACAACATGGTAAAGAATGCATACGGAGGTGCTAAGATTTCAATAAAGTTCAGACAATATAAGACCAAACATATTGTTAATGGACAGAGGTCAGAGAAACTCAAATACAGGGAGCCAGATCACTCGTGATATTTTTAAGATAATCCTGGACTTCTGGATGGCAGTAGATTCTATTTGTGGGGTTAGTCTCCATGCTGGGATTTTTTACTTCATTTAAAGACAAAGTTAAGTATTTACTTAGGCATTTCCTGGTATATATAATTGTCATTGGCTTTCTTCTTACCTCTCTGTAAATCTATGAATTCAAGATTTTTTGTTAAAAAAAACAGACTAGTTGCTAATGTTTGAGAACCCTTATATTACACTATATGAACATGGATTTCTACGACTTTGTAGAGAAGGTATTTACCTTCCTTTTGGTGAATTTCAAGCTGTAGAGAAAATAAAGTGTTGACTATATTTCTTTACTTTGATATCACAGTTATATTGTGCACTGCAATCCACATTTATGCCATTTGCTTTGATAATATTTATAAGTCAGTATAAATAGAATTGAAGAAACAACATATCATTGAAAAGAGTTTCCTCTTTTAATTCCAACCACAAAATATATTATTTTGAAGCAATATTTTTTTAAAAAAATCATTTTATTGGGGGTTCATACAACTCTTATCATGATCAATACATATGTCTATTATATGCAGACCACATTTGTACATTTGTTGCCATCATCATTCTTGAAACATTCTCCTTCTACTTAGGTCCTTGATATCAGCTCCCCATATTTTTCCTCCGTCCCCATGCCCCCCATGAACCCTTTATAATTTACAAATTATCATTATTTTGTCATATTGTACACTATCTGTTGTATCCTTTTACCCACTTTCCTGTTGTCTGTACCTCAGAGAGGAGGTTATATGTAGATCCCTGCAATTGCTTTCCCCCTTCTACTCTGCCTTTTCTCCATTCTCCTGGTATCACCAATCTCACCACTGGTCCCAACGGGGTCATCTCTCCTGAATTCCCAAAGTTTCTGGTTCCACTGTGCATCTGCTGGTCTACCTGGATTTTTAAGGTAGAAGTGAGATCATGATAGTGAATGAGAGGAAGCATTTAAGAACGAGAGGAAAGTTGCATATTTCATTCTTGTTACACTATACCTTGACTGGTTCATCTCCTTCCTTCAACCCCTATATAAGAGGATGTCACTTCATCTATTGGTGGGCTTTGGGTAACCAATCTGTATTCCCCCTCATCCATAAAGATATAATTTTTAGTATTTTGATGCCTGATACCTGATCTCTTCGACACCTCATGGTCACATAGGCTGATGTGTTTCTTCCGTGTGGGCTTTGTTGCTTCTGAATTAGATGGCTGCTTGTTTACTTTCAAGTCTTTAAGACCCCAGACACTATATCTTTTAATAACCAGACACCATCAGCTTTCTTCACCACTTTTGCTTATGCACACATTTGTCTTCAGTGCTTGTGTTGGGAAGGTGAGCATCATAGAATGTCGATTTAGCAGGTCAAAGTGTTCTTGCATTGAGGAAGTACTTGAGTAGAGGTCCAATTCTCAGATGCTTTCTTAATACTAACCCTATAAGTGTATGCACATAGATCTTTTCCCCAACGTATATAAATATATTCACCTATGTACATGCCTGTATTTAGACCTCAATAAATGCCCTTTACTGCCACTTTCTTTCCTCTATTTCCTTTTCCTTTCCTCTTGTCTCACTATCATGCTCAGCCTGCATTTGGGTTTCAGTAGTTTCTTTCTGTTACATTACCCTTGATCAAGTCCTATCAGGCCTTTCACACCCACCTTATCATTGACTTTGAATCACTTGTTGTTCCCTTATCCCTGTGTTGGTCAATACAACTTCCTTTCTCCCACCTCCCCATCTTCCATGTCCCCCTATCATGTCCCAGGAACCATCAGTCCCATTGTCTTCTCCTCCAAATTGTTCATCCAGCCTACCTTAACTAGATAAACCTGCAGAGACAGCAATACGTACAAAAAAAAGGCACCCTAAGATGAAGTGACCAAAGAAAATAAAACGATGATAACAACACCAAAAACCCTGATATCCAAATATATATTATATGTAATAATAATAATAATTAATAATAACAAGATAAAAGCCCGTAAATGGTTCAAGGTCTATTCATTGAGCTCCAGGAGTGTCTTCCTTTGAGTTGGATGAAGTGCCACACCCTGGCCCCAAAGTATATCCTTGGTACTCCCTTGGGAACTCCATGCTTTGCTGCACACCCTTAGTGTTTTCCTATGGTGTGGTGGGATCAGACAGGGTACAGCCCCAACCCTGCTTCTCAACTGTTGTCCCCATAGCGCCTTGGATCAGCGAGGGACATCATGTTTCATAGCGGCGCCAGTCATATGCTTCTCTTTGTTCATTGGCTGTTCTGAATGGGGATATGGTCCTCAAGGTCCTCCCCCTCTGCTTGTTCTCCTGTGTTCTGGTCGGGCATGTCCCACTCCCCCAGCTGCAGCTTCAGTGCTGTCTTCCAAAGCAAACTTCCCTGGGGGAAGGGAGCGATATTTTGCCAACCTTGTGATTAATACTAACATTATGATTGATAAGGAAAATAGGAGAAAAAGGAAGAAGACAAGAAGAATCGAGTGCATATTTGTATAATAATGAAAATAAAATGGAAATCAATGCAGGAAATTTCTAGTTGTAGTTTTCACAAGGAGGGTCTAAATCCTTTTGGTCCTTGTTTTATGTATGGTGTGAGGTATGTAGCCTCTTTCATTTTCTGCTTCTGGAAATGTGATTTTTTTCAACTCAAGGTACTGAAGAGATTCTTTTTTCTCCATTGGATTGATTTTGCTCCATCATCAAAAATAAATTGACCATAGATGTGTGAGATATCTTGCTGATCTTGCTGGATTAGTGGATTGCACTCTGGGTTGCTGAACTCAGTGTCAGCATTCATAACCCAGCAGCTGTGCCGGGGGGGCAGGGGAGGGGGGAATACACAGCTTTCCACTCCCATAAGCTTTAACAGCCTCAGAAACGCAAACCGTACCAATGAATTGATCCCTTGACAGTGAGTTGGGTTCTCTTTAAGTTGATAGACGTGCTTATTTCTGGACTCTTAGTTCTATCGTATTGGCCTGTCTATTGCTACAACCAGTAGTAAGATTTTTTATTACTTGGGTTTCTCAATATTTAAATGGCTATCAAACAACTCAGAATGCATAGTATCATTCATCATCAGAGAAATGTGAATCAAAACTAAAATGAGACCTCTTTTTATACAAATGTGAGTCCTGCTGGCGAAGTGGGTTGTAGCTTGGGCTGCTGTCACCAAGTAAGCAGTTCAAAACCACAGCTGTTTCCAGAAAAAAAGAGGAAGTTTTCAACTCTGAGAAAGATTTACAGTCTTGGAAACTCACAGTTCTACGCTACCCTGTATGATGTCTGCGAGTCAAAATCAATAAGATGGCCATAGGTTTGGAGAGATTTTAGTAGAGCTAATCATCACTTGCCTGTCAGCTTGCCATACTTCTGTTTCTTATATGTTGCAGTGATGTTGAAACTACCCCACCTATATTTCATATACCTGGAGGGATGTTACGATTTACATGCCTCAGCAGAGCTTCCAGACTAAAATATATTGGGGTAAAGGGAGATGGAGTCCACTTCTGAACACTTAGCACGTAAAAACCTGTTGGCGGACACCACACGCTGGATGCAACATGGGCGCCAGCACAGCACTGAGGGCAAACACGGTACAAGACCAGGAGTGGTGCATTCAATTGTGCCTGGGGTTGCGAGGAGATGGATGTGACGCACTGGCACTGGGCAAAAACCACAAAGTGGGGCTGAGCCCCGGTGGCGTAGTGGTTCAGTGTGGGACTGCAGCCCACTGGGTTGGTGGTTCAAACCCAGCAGCAGTTCTCTAGGAGCAAGGCTGGGCTTCCTACTCCCACCAGAGGGCAGTGATGCCCACAAAGGCAATGACAACAACAAAACAAAACAAAACAAAAAAAAGCACAATATGAAAAAAAAAAAACCACAAAGTGTCGCAGGTATTTAAACGAACACAGAAAACAGCAAAGATTGGAAGCTTGATCTCTTGCTGATGGGAATGCAGAATATTATAGACATTGTGAAAAACAGCGTGGCAGTTCTTCCAAAAATGAAAAATAGAAGTACCATATGAGCCAGTGGGTGAGTCTGAGTGGACTAAAGAAACAAATTCATCAACACTCATACGCATATAAGAAAGAGCTTTATATATAAGAGCAATTTATATTGAGAAAACAACCCAGCCCAGAATAAGTACATAAGTCTGATATTAGGCCACACGTCTGAAACCAATCTATAAAATCCTCTTCAGATTTACACAACACATGCAAGGATGCCAAATACGGGGCAATGAAAGGAAAGCCTGGTGTCCAGCAGCAGTGGAAGCATCTCAGCACTGACAGGGGGCTCCAGGTGGTGCCTTCAGCTCCAAGACTCTAGCATAGTTCCGCGCTACCTTCTCAAGAGGAACGTCTCACTGGGAGTGTATGTGTGTCCTGCCTCCAAGGAGCTATTTATCTCCGTAGTGCCTCCAAATGAGGTTATCCAGCTACTACCTGAGTGGCAGGCTAAATTCCACCCTTCCACAC
Source organism: Nesogale talazaci (assembly GCA_004026705.1). Classification (NCBI taxonomy): domain Eukaryota; kingdom Metazoa; phylum Chordata; class Mammalia; order Afrosoricida; family Tenrecidae; genus Nesogale; species Nesogale talazaci. The sequence goes on from PVJH01007248.1 coordinate 19,815, forward strand.
TTACATCTCAAACTGACACATCTCAGATTATGTAACTCCCATACCCAGCATTTCCACTGTTAGGGATATACCAACAATAAAATAAAATAGAAATTGAAAGTAAATACTCAGATAAATACTTGTATATCAATGCTCAGTGCAACATTATTCAGAAAATCCAAGCAATAGAGCCAACTTAAATTCTAATAAATAGACAAAAGGATGAACAAACACATATTAAAGAACACTATTCAGTCTGTAAAAGAAATTAAGTGTGATAAAGCATGGGTGAATCTTATCTAAAGTACACTAAGTGAATTATAAAATCACATGATGACACATGTTGCATGACATCACTCTTTGAAACAAATCAGGCAAATAGATGAAAATAAGTAAAATGTGCTACTTCAAAATCAAATACATATTTATAAATGAAAACATCAAACTGCTAAGTTACTGCCTCTTGACATATTCTCCATGTAGTTCTATATATTACTGAAGATAATCTATACAGTTATATAAGTTTATAGACTTCTAACTCCCTCCTTGAAGAATTATGTGCTCTGTGATACACACTATGTCAACATGAGAGTTTGGAAATTCTCAAGAGATTCATACACATAAGGTTGGAATATTCTTGGATTTTGTTGGAGGGATAAAAAGAAGTATAATGGGCAAAATCAGACTACAGGGATAATAAAGTAAGGCTCCCCGCAAAACTCTCTTTGAATAAGCCTTGCAACTTTTGAAAAATAAGCAGGTGTATTATGATGGAGGGGAAAATCCCTAGTACATTTTTCCTGGCCTTTATCTCATAAATACACTTTTCAATTTTCTTAAAACTTTTAAATAATACATCCCCCAAAGTTGTCCGGTGTCCATCAAGAAACATATCAAAATTATTATTTTTAATATATATCATCTCAGAAGGCATTATTTTGTTTAGACCTTTTTCAAAAAGCATCCCAATGAGCTTAAGACAAGTATACTACCAAAGAACTAGTCTGCAGACATCTACTAATTATAGAATATGTTTAAATACATTTTGATTTGAGCAAATCAATGTATGTTTGAACTGAGATTCTATTATCAATCCTTTTAGACTTACTCTCAAATAGTGACCCATGTTTCTTCATGATTACCAGGGGAAGGAATGAAGGAACAAGCATAAAATTCTCCCTTACTATTTACTGAGTTTTAAGATGATAGAAAATACTATATTAAAGGAAAGCATGCACAGCCAATTAATGTAATTCTTGTAAATAAGTTGTAAAAACTTTTGTGATCTACATAAGTATCAAACAAGAACAATATAAACCAAATAATAGCTGCAGAGACAACTCATATTCCTTGGTTTGGAGGTTTAAGAACATATTTCTTTCTAATTGATCTAATTCAGTGCATAATGCTTTGGGTCTATTTCCTAGCCTGTTATGTGCATAGTATGTGGACTCATAGAAGTCTACAGTGTCACAACAAGTCTACAGGATACAATTAGTCTCTATTACATGGAGCAGCAGAGGAAGAGCGAAATCAAGATAAGTAGGAAAAATTAGAGTGTGTGACTGTGACTCACAGATTTAGTGGCTTGTTTTTGAAATCCTCATGCCTTTATTCATCAATGCCTCATGATCAAACATGCTGGTGTGTTTTATCCATGTGAACTTTGTTGCTTCCCTGATAGATGGCCAGTTGTTTAACTACAAGCTGTTAAGACCCTAGATACCATATATTTTAATAGCCTGGCACCATCAACTTTCTTCACTACATTTTCCTATGCACCTGCTTTGTCTTCAGTGATCGGGTCAGGAAGGTGAGTGTCATATAATGCCATATTATTAGAGCATATTGTTCTTGAACTGAGATAAAATTGAAGTAGAGGCCCAAAGTTCATTTGCTTCCTTACTGCATTTGCATATATATAAGGAAATATATTTACATATAAACAAATATATATTATACACACACATTTTTTTCTTTCTTCTTTTTTTGCTCCACTATCATGTCTACCATTGGTCACCTTTCTGTGATTCCTCTCATATAGAAATCAATTGATCAAATACAACTAGAAAAGCTACACCCTCCTCCCCATCAATTTTAGAACCTTCAGTGTTCTCCTATACCCGTCATTATTGGCTCATCACTCCCCTCCTCCCACCATGCCCCCCAGAAACGGCTGGTTCTTTTGCTGATTGTGCAAGATTACCTATCTGTTCTATCTTGTGTAGATAAGCACCATAAACAAACACCATACAGATAGCCACAGCCTAACCAGAATCCTGACATAGGGCAAATGAATACCTCTCTGTTAAACTGATAGGAGGACATGTTATAAACTATCAGTATTATTCCCATTTTCTTATTCAGAGTCATGTATCATGGGTCCTGCTTACCTAACTACACAGACACCCTTTTAGTCTTCAACATTGATGTCAGACAGGAGAACATCCTTTTAGTCCCCAATGCTACTCTTGCAGTCAGGGGTGGAACAGAGTCACCCCTAGTGTCATCCCCCCATCCCAGTATAGATTTTTGGTGTGGCACCTTTTTGAATAGTCTCTGTCCAGTTCAGATGGTGTGCTACCCCCCACAATTTATATTCTTCAGAACTGTGTGGCTTTGCTCCCATAACTGGTCTTTTGCTTTCCCCTCTTGATTTGCCCAATGTGGATAAGTCTAGCCATATCTTCAGGGCTGTCCTCTGCAGTGCTGTCATATAGGTAGAAGAAATCCCATCTTGAACTGAACCTGACTCTGCAGTCATCTCTGCTCTGAACAGTAACATCGCCCTCAAGGATTGGCACTCAAGAATGAGGTCTAGTCTCACTCTTCCTTTCCCATGGAGATATAAACAATGCCCTCCCCTTGGGTGGGTTAGTGCCCCGACCCCCACTGCTGTCAATTTTGTCCCTCCACCCTCTGTGCCTTAAAGTCATATGAGCAGGGGGTAGGGTGGGGTGGGAAGGATGCCTTCCAGAGGAGGCGCTCTCCATCTGCATTAGCATGAGTCATGGAGTTAGGTCTGACTCATGCCAGAGTTTCTGGTTCTCAGCTGGGGAACTGTGTGCATTTTCCCTTATGTCCACTCTGCTGTTTGCACTTACCTCAGTGGACTCATGTGGTACTTGACCTTTATTGCTTGTCTAACTTCAATCAACAAAATATCTTCCAACTCTTTCCACAAGTTGAGGTGTTTGATAGCTTCATCACTGTTTTTTAGGGATGTGTAGTATCTCATTGACTGCTTTAGATTACTCGCCTGTGCGAGAGCTTTCATTAGACCGAATGAAGATGCCTTTGTGACTCTGTCTCAGCCACACAGGTTTTTCAAGTTGAATTTGAGCTTCCATTATTGTGCAAAGTTACAAAAACCTATCAGGTTTTTTTCTTCTAACTTTTCTATTTGAGTTGTGGAAAGTTTGAGCTTGAAACTTTTCAACAACGGGAGGTATCAATGTGTTCCCCAGAGAATCTTTGGATTATCATTTTCTTCCATTTTTTTTAATGATTTTTGTGTTAAAAAGTGAAACATATGATGGAGAGGGCTAGGGAAAGGGGTGACTACCTTGGGCTGGTGTTGGGTCATCTGTCCTTTCACTTCTGGTGGTCCTATTGATTCCCCATACACTGACCCACAATGATTTGAATGAAGGAAATCAAATGACACCTATCCAAGTGTCAATGTCAGAGTGTAGCTTGTGGGAAAAAATAGTAGAAATTTATGAGCCAGAGGTTAAGCTTTAAACTTAATTGTCCTTGCAGATTGCTTGCCTATTGGTTATTTTTGAAATTCAATGTATCCTTTTAGGTGTTCTAGTGGCCCTTCTGCTTCCATAAATATTTATAACCCAGGAAGCCTTTGAATTGACTGAAGGCAGTGAGATGTTCTTTTTCTATGCCATTTGAGCTTTAAGAAATTAAACAAGCTAGTACAGACTGGAGATTTGTGTCCTTGCATCCTTGCTCTGCCCCTAGGATCACAGGTTTAATGGAGAGTGAACGATAAAGCAAGTGGAGAGCTGAGAGCTATCAGTCCCAGGGATGACAGGTCCAGGCACATGGAAGGAAATTTCAGCTCTTTCCATTTTTAGAGTTTTTTTTTTAATTTTTACCCTTAGCTAGTGGCAGCATGCTCTTTTATTGAGAAGATACATTCTACTGAAAAATAAGGTCCTCTTGGAACCTTGAAATTCCCTCCCGCTCCACCCCCCCCCACTCTCATGACCCCAGTTTTCTTTTTCAGTTCTGGATGGACCAGAGCATGAACATTGGTACAGATAAGAGCTCAGGGCAAAAGGAATCCAGATCAGATAAACCTCTCAGGAACAGAAATTGGAGTAGCTATAACATGAGGGCATGGGAAGGTAGGGGGAGCCGGGAAAGAATGGGGAACAGAACACAATGATTGACAAATAACCATCACCACACTAGGGGATGAACAACAGAAACCATGGGAGAAGGGAGACACCAGTCAGTACAAGATATGAAAATAACAACAATTCATAATTTATCAAGGGGTCACATGGGTGGGAAGGGACATGGGAGGGTAAAAGGAGGATCAGATACCAAAGGCTCAAATAGATAGTAAATGTTCAGAGAATAATGATAGCAATGTATGTACAAAGACGCTTGATACAATTGATGTATGCATTATTATAAGAGCTGTTAGAGCCCCAATAAAATGATCTTTAAAAATAAAAAAGTAAAAAGATATAACCTAATCACATAGAAGCACAAATCATGCTAATTTTACATTCATCATACTCTATTACCAAAGCTTTGTCTTTTCTGAAAGTTTAATTAATGAAAAGTCACATTGTAATTTTTTCTTTTGTCTCACCTAACTACAGTTAAGCTTCATGAAAATGCCTAGGTTTTTTTAATGAGAATTTTTAGAAATTGTATTTTAGGATGCTAATACTAATTTGAGGCAAATAGCATTATAAAACACCCTAAAGAAAGGATAGATTGTACATATACATATTTCTAGAGCAAATGAGACTATTTTTAAATTGCTTGTCTCATCAGGATTGTTTTTAAAGAATGGGACTACATCTATTAAACAAATAGGACAAGTAGTCTTATATCTTCACAGTACTCACAGAGATAATGACGGCCCCCACTCCCAAACTAAATGTCAAATGTGCTTCCATCTTGACAGAGCCCTTTAGGACACTTTCCAAAATGTAACTTTCAGGTGATCATGCAAAATAGTCACAGGAGTCAAGATTTCTGACCATTGGGACCTTGTTGTGGGCAAAGCATTGCAAGAACCTAGAGATTTTTATTCTTGGCTTCCGACAGATTTCTACTCCATGGGCCCTCAATGTTGTTGTTGTTTTGTTGTTGCTGCTGCTGCTGCTAAGTGCCATTGAATTGGCTCCAGCACACAGTGGCACAACAGAATGCAACACTGCCCTGTCCTTTCCTATCTTCATCATTGTTCCTAAACCTGAGCCCATTGTTGTAGCCGTGGTATCAATCATTCAATCTTGTTAGCACCTTCTTTTTTTAAATTTACTTTTTATCTTTTGGGGGGAGCCTTTCTTTTATTCACTGTCTGTCCCCTTACCAAGCAAGATGTCCTTCTCTAGAAGGACTAGTCTCTGCTCACAATATGTCAAAAGTATGTAAGACTTGCCTACCTTGCCTCCAAGAAGCATTTTGGCCATACTTCTTCCAGGAAAAATCTGTTTGCCCTTTTAGCAGTCCATGGTATTTTCAGTATTGTTTTTCAGCACCACAGTTCCAATGCATCAATTCTTCCACAATTGTTCCTTCTCCAATGTTCAACTTTAATATGCGTATGAAACAATGGAAAATCCCATGTCATTTCAGGCACACCTTAGTCCTCAAATTGACAACCGAGCTTTTCAATATTCTAAAGAGATCTTATTCAACTGACTTACCCAAGGTAATATACATTTTGATCTCTTGAATTCTGCTTCCATGACCATTGATTGTGGATTTAAGACAGATGAAATCCTTGACATTTCCGACCTTTGTCATTTACCATACTATTATCTATCTATTGGTCCAGTTGTGGAGAAATGGGTGTGTGTTTTTCTTAATTTTTATTAAAAAATCATTTTATTGGGGGCTCTTACAAAAGTTATAACAATTCATAAATCAATTTTATCAAACTTGTGCATATGTTGTCATCATCATTTTCTTTCTGTCTAATCATTTTGTTTGGGGTTTATACAACTCCTAACACAATCCATACATTCTATCCACTGCATCAAGCACATTTGTACATTTGTTGCCATAATCATTTTCAAAACATTTTCTTTGTATTTGAGCCCTTGTTATCTGCTTCTCATTTTTTACCCTCCCCCCAAAAAAATCCTTGATAATTTACAAATTATTATTATTTTTAATGTCTTACACTGTCTTCTGTGTCCCTTCATTCACTTTTCTGGTGTCTATCCCCCCAGGAAAGGTTATATCTTGATCTTTGTGATTGGTCCCCCCTTTCTCCTCCACCTTCCCCTTCCCCTCCTGGTATTTCTACTCTTATTATTGGTCACGTGGAATTTATCTGTTCTGAATTGGATTCCCTGTGTTTCCAGCTCTGATCTGTACCAATGTACATCCTTTGGTGTAGCCAGATTTGTAAGGTAGAATTGGATTCATGTTGGTCTTCTTTTTTTCATTGAGTCAAAATCCATAGTTGTGGTTGAAATCCTTGATCTTTATTAGCAAGTACTTAGGTCTTCCTCACTTTCAGCATTGAAGTTTGTGGTGAACCCGTCTGCCAATCCTAATGCCACATTCTTCTTCATATAAACCAGATTCTCTACTGCTTTGTTCAGCATACAGATGGAAGAAGGGTGGTGAGAGGAAGAAGGGTGGTGAGAGGATACAAGCATGGCATACCTCTATCCTGATTTTAACCTGGCAGTATTCTCCTGCTCTGTTTGCAGGCATTTTTTGTATGGACATCACTGCCCTCTGGTGGGAGTAGAAGGCCCAGCCTTGCTCCTGGAGAACTACTGCTGGATTTGAACTGCCAACCCAGTGGACCACAGTCCTGCACACAACCACTACGCCACCGGGGCTCAGCCTTTGCAGGCATTTTATAGTTACTTCTGTGGGATTCTCTTTCCCATTTTCCTATTGACATTTTAAGATTATATAAAAAATATTTGAGCATAAATATTTTCCATAAATAATATAGTTTTCCTGTGTATTATGCCATTCTGTCACCATTCAAAAAGCATTGTAATTTTGAGGACCAATATTTTTAAAAAACACATTTTGTGTCACAAGAAAAACAAAGCTTATAAAAGAAAAAATAGAAAATTATCTGGTGAGATAGGAGGAAGAAAAGTCCCATTTACTTTCCATTTGTAAATAATTTTCTCACAAAAAGAACATGCATATATAACAATGTGCCTCACATTCATCAGAAAGTAATGTGAGAGATTGTGTAGATAACAAATTCCATACAAGATGGTGTTTATATGAAAATATAATACTCCTGTAAATAATATGGCAATTCAAATTATTAGAGAGACATGCATTTTCCATACTCCATTTTCTTTTTTGTTGTTGTTGTTGTTTGTTTGTTTTGTTTTGTTTTGGGGGGGCATCACTGCCCTCTGGTTGTAGGAGTAGGAGGCCCAGTCTTTGCTCCTGTGGAGCTGCTGCTGGAATTGAACCTCCACCCCAGTGGGCCACAGTCCCGCACACAACCACTACGCCACCCGGGCTCAGCCCCCATTTTCATAATTAAAATAACTTTCCCCAAATTCCAAGTCATAATTACTAGGTCAGAAATTGTTCATATTTTAAAGCTTTTTGATATATGAGGCTTTTCTAAACTGCTTACTTAAATGTTGTTCTGTGATTGGCAACAAGTTTTTCCCTGGTGTCCAAAATAATCAATGAAAACCTACCCCTACTTAGCATCAAAGTGTAATAATATTTTAACATAATTTATAATGTTCCTTAATATATTGTTGGTGACGTTAAGCAGGTGTGATTGAAAAAATATTTTGTTGCTCTATCCAGCATTTAACATATTATGCTACCCTTCTACTGATTTCAATATGTGTTCTCTACTAAACATTCCAATTTTATGCTTCATGTCTATTGATTCTTGTAATTAGTTAATCTCTATCTGTAACAATCGTTATCTTTGGTTTTCATTCTAACCAACAGTGTTCTTTAGACTCAAAACTTGGCCCAATTCTATGTTCTGCTGAACCAAGGGTTCCATTATTTCCCAATTCAGACATGGCAAAGCCCCTGCTGCTGCCACTGGTGGATCCAGATAAGTCCCTGGTCTTGGTCACACCTTTCCTTTTCTTGACTTCTGACATCTACTCTGTATGTACTTTGTCCTCTTTCTGATTCATGGTCTTACATGTGTGAAACTAAAAATAATTTTCTAGAATTCCTAGACTTTTAATTAGAAGTGAGCCATTTTGAGGTGGAGCGCTATTTTTATCTGAATTCTATAAAAGGACATTGGTTCTCAGATACCTTCCGGACCACATTTTTTGCATAATGCTATGCTATGGAGTCAGGGGTTTGACTTGACCCTAATATTTCCTAAGTTTCTGAGGAACTAAAATTTCAATAAAAGTCAGCAGGTATGGTTCCAAGAAGTCAGATGAACTAGAGTGTATGCTTCTGAAACACCCTTCTGAAATATTCACAGTTTATATTATTATATAAAGGAAAACATTTTAACCTCTTTTCGTTTTTATCAGAGTAAACCCATTTGGGAAAAACTGCTTCAATCACAGATCTTTTTTTGTTGTTGTTGTTGGCATCACTGCCCTGGTGGGAGTAGGAAGCCCAGCCTTGCTCCTGGAGAGCTGCTGCTGGATTTAAACTGTCAACCCTGTGGGCCACATTCCTGCACACAAACCACTAGGCCACCAGGGCTCGGCCAACCCCAAATCTTTATAAATGAGAAAAACTGAATAAAAACATTGCTACTTCATAATTCTAATTTTGCTGAATTGTAATGTAAATATATGATATGCAGGATGTATTTTCATTGTTACAAATTGAACTTAATTAAACATGATTAAATCATAGTGACTGATCAGAGAACAACATATTGTGAAATATTTATGTGTTCACAAGGTTTTAGGTGACTGCTGTGAAAGGGTTGTTTGACCCCCAAAAAAGGGTAGTGCGGCCCACAGGTTGAAAACCACTGTACTAGAGACTTAAAAGTTTGTAAGTGACCATCTGAAATGCAACTATTGGTCTCTTTGTATCTGGATTAAAGAAAATAAAAGCTGCAAAGGAATAATTAGTCAGACCTAATGGACCATTTGGACCAGAGCCCTTGCAACCAGGACAAACCATTGGTTCCTGCCTACCACCACCAACCATCTGACCAGGATCAGAACACGATTTCCTGAACAGTGAATGAAAAAAATAGTGGAACCCTTAACTTAATGTTGTGCCATTAACCACAAGTTGGTGGATCCCACCCACTGGTCACTTCCAGGTAGAAAGTTGCTCCCTCGAGGTGGACAGACCCTCGAGGTGTCTGTGTGTTGGACTTGATTGGATGGCAGTTTCATTTGTGTTTTGTTTTTACTAGGCTGATAATGACTGGTGGCATCTCTGAGGTTATAGTCTTTGGACACTGCTCAAGTTGGAACAAAGCCTAGTTTGGTGATCAAGTTTAAGTCAACTAGTAGATAGGTCTATAAAGTGAGAAACAATACCAAGGAAGCATGTCCTCCACAGTCCAGGCAGGGCAGCATTTCCTCCAAAGTGCAGCTCAGAAGGCAAGGAATACCCATGAGGGCAATGACTACAGAGGGGAACCCAGGGAGGAAGTGAGAAGTGTCCTCTTGAACTGCAGGGATCACAATTAATGTCAGGAAACAAAGCATGTTTGAATTGTTGAATGGAAAAACTCATTTTCCTGGTCAACACTCACCCAAGCTACAAGGAACATGTTCAAATGGCAATCACTAACCGGTTCCCTGGCTTCGGCAGCTAGGCTGGTCACATGGCATTGCTCACCACAATTAAGCTCCAAGATCCCCATGGGCAGCCTGAGCTCTAAGAAGCATTTACGGATGCCATGTGGTCAGGAGTCACTGCAGGACCTTGCAGCAGCTGAAACTGGGGGAGACCTAAGGAGAAGCAGGTGTCTGAAGAAGTGGAAAAAGGGGATGCAAGACGATGCTGCAGAACTTGGCAGTGAGGCAAGTATGGAACCTTGACGGGAAAATTATTGGTCTACAAGGTATAATACTTGAGGTTTGATTTATCAGAACAATATTCTTACATCTGTCACCCAAAGGAAGCCTTCATGTCTGCAGGGGAACATGGATTTCTTGGGAGTCATATTGCTCAGCCACTCACAGCTGGGAAACTGCTTTACTGTGAAATGGAATTTCAGTTGGATGCAAAATTAATCAGCTTTCACAGCTCTAATTTTTGACTAAGACATTGTGTCAGTGTGTTTGGTACACGCTGTGTTTGAGTCTGGAAGCCTACGCCTTGCATTTGTGCAACATCGTGACACTACCACCTGCCTGCCGCATGGTGTGTGAAATAGGAGGATTGGGGACATAGCCCTTCCGCCTCTGTCACTCGCTGGCTATTCCTTGCAGCTGAAATCCAAAGACAACCTCTCACCAAGTAGCAAACATGTTAGAAAGGAACTTCATGGCCACCATGTCCAACCTTCTGTTCAATGGAAGGAATCCATTCATAGCACCCTTGACCCTTGGCCTATGGCTGGTCCAGCCTCTGTTTTTCTGCTTGGAGTGTTGAGGAGCCTCTCTTTTATATGGCAGGCAAATTGTTAGATTTTAGAATAAAGTACAGATCCTTTAGAGGGAAAGTCTCCATTGTCTCGCCCTCAACACTAGCACATCATAAGTATAATCATTTCCTTAATTTTGATAGTTCTGCTGTGGTTCATTTAAGATTTTTTTCATCTTAAGTGCTTAGGAAGATGAAAATAATTCTATAGAGAAAGAGACTGACTACTCTATGTGCCAAACCCAGCTATCTTGAGACAATGCTATTAGAACAATATAAGTCTTCCCAAAGACAACATTAAGTAAATATGGATATTTACATTTGGCATAACATCTTCACCCTACTAGTCTAGAATTTAAAATGAATGCTATATCTTATACAAGCCACTACACTAAAAGAATAGACAGATTTCCAAATATAACTTTTTCTTTTAAAGAATTCTCACTTGCATAAGGAAAACAAGCTGTTCCCAAAGACACATCCAGTCATGCAGTGATGCAGAATTGAGAGAGCATGCTCAGTCAGCTGCTTGGCTTGGGACACAGCTCTGCCTTGGCTGTTATGTCCGTTTCCATGAACTGTGGCAAGGAGAAACTATGAGGAGGACGTGGGCCCTGCCTTCAAGGACTTTAAAGTATTTCCAGTGGGAGCCACCATGAAAAATACCCATGACAATTGCCACCCACAAGGCAGGGAGTGGTGCAAGCTATGATAAGGAGAGCAAGCAGAATGCTGATGAAGCAAGGAGGAAGTCAAGGGCAGTGGGGAAGACTGAGGAAAGGGCACAGCTGTACTGACTGGGAATGGTATGGGGGAAATGGATAGGTTTCAGCAGACTAGAAAGATACAGTGACGTGATGGCATTCTCTGAAAATAGCAATAGCACCACGTGGTAGAGCTTCATAGGGTGTATTCCTTGTTCTCCATGGATCTTTTCTTCCTGTACTGTGTCTAACAGTATCCAGATTTTTATGTTTATTTTTGTAGGTGGAAGTTTTCAATAAATAAACCTTACTTGGAATACTGGAGTCTCCTTACACCCTTCAGAATATAAGTAGTCCTTCCTTGTTCACCCACACTCTCCCTCTCCTAATTAACCCTTAATTTGGGGGGAAATCTCAATCTATCCACTTTTTCCCTCTGTTAAAAATGTTGCCCTGGACATGGAGGGGGATCAAATATTGTTAGATGTCTCCCGTCATCCTATCTCACTAAGTATACTGTGGTTTGGAATTAGGGAAAAGACAAACAAATGGTCCTATATACTTGGTGAATAAGAACAAGAACTCTTCCAGGATCTGGCCCAGGTAATCAAGGTCTCCTGAAATTCTCAGGACCCTTTACTTTCATACAGTATTGATTTCCCAGAGTATAGAAGAAGAATATCCTTTCTATAAAGAATTGTCTTTCCAAGTTCTGCTAAGAATGAAAGAACCCGGTTACCTAGCATTTACTCTGTAATGGGCTCTCACAGATGGAATGTAGAATGCAGCGTCTTCGCAAGACATATAAGAGAAGGAGCAAATCATAGTTCCAGAAGACTCTGCCTGAGTCAAGTAAGAACCGGATGGGCAAAGGAAAGGAGGGCGGATTCCTTGTAATAATTTTGGATGCTCAGTGTGTAATTTTGTAAAGAAAATAACAGACTGATAAAACTTAATGAATGATGTCACAGTTACTTCACACTGAGGGGCATTGTAGTAGTGGAAGTGCTTGTTAATCCATCTGAGAGGGACACGATTTGCATTGACACCAATTGCATTAGCAGTAAGAAGTTCTTTTGTGGCACTGATTTCCATCAGACTTCTTTCTGGAAAATATTGGCTCAATTATTATGAATTTTTCTAAGAGTTTCCATAAAAGCAGTTGTATAAGACATGAAAAAAGGAATAATTTATAAATTATCAAGGGAACATGGGGGAGGGAGGGTGGGAAATGAGTGGCTGATACAAGGGACTCAAGTAGAAAGAAAATGTTTTGAAAAAGATGATGACAACATATGCACAGGTATGTGTTTGACACAATGAATGTATGTATGGATTGTGTCAAGTTCTGTAAGACACTCTCCCCCAGTAAAATGACAAAAAATTAAGTAACTATAAAATAAATTGAAAGTGATGTTTTGTAAATGTAATTTAAATGTAGTTGCAATTCAGTAATCCATTTTCAAAGACACTATCAGAAATTTCAATGAAGAGATGATGCTGGACTTGTAATATTTATTGTATGATTCTTCATGAGTGTTTTCATTAAACCTCCCCCCCAAACCCCATCACACTCTGTCTCCTCTATGTTCCCCTTCTGCTAGTTCTCCACTTTGTTCTAATGATAAGTTTGCCCCTCTTCATCTTGTTACATACCTCACAAAGTTCTTGGGGTACTGTTCTTCCTCTTGCTACAGACTGGCTAGCAGGTAGGTATTTGATTCTATGAGACATGGGTGAGAGTGTTTGGACAATGATTATGTCCACATGTGAGTCCTAAAATAGTGACAGGCATTTGGGACTGAGAGAAGCTGGCTGAAGATTCAAACCAGTGATGGTTGCTCAGGATTGGTGGACCCTGAATGTCCTTGAGCCACTTACTTAAACAACTCAGACACAAGTTTTTCTCAAATGATATCATGCCTTTTCCTTCTGGTGCATGTCATTTTGAGGTTCTTTTTTTAATTCATTTTATTGGGGACTCATACAACACTCATCATAATGTATACATACATACATACATACATATGTTGTGTCAGTAGTTACATCTTTTCTGGGATGGGGTGGGGTTTGAGTTGTTTTTGTTATTCTCAGACAAAGCTTTTTAATTGATACTGGCAATTACTTTCATTAGCCTCATTTTACAGACAAGAAATGTGAGGGTTATAGAAATGAAATAACAGACTGGAGATAATACAGATAGTTAATTAGCAGAGTCATCAAATTTAAGTCTGTTTTATCATACAATCTGCTGTTTACATTTTTATGAGGTCACCCTTGCATATCTTTTATTTTAAAAAGTGAAGATAAATCAAAAAGTATTCCTATGCAATCATAGAAACATACCATAAACAATAATATCGAAAGGTGAAGTATTTTTCTTAGAATTCTGTGTTAGTCTGGGTAAACTAGAGTAATAAATTCAGGCAGACACACAGACACTCATATGTACATAAGGGAGAAGTTTATATACAAGGGCAATTGTGAATTGAGAAAACATGCTATCCCAGTCCAGATCAAGTTCATAAGTTCGATATTAGCCCATATATCTGACAGTAATCTGTAAAGTCCTCTTCAGACTAATGAAACACATGTTGCATACAGGAAGATCACAGGCAAGTAGGTGGGAATTCTTGTAAATCCAGTGGCCTTGTAAGCATCTCAGCACTGACAGGGGCCTTCATGTGGCTTTCCAGGTCTAGGGTTCTGCATACATCAGGGGAGGTCCAGGTAGCTTTTCCTCAGGGATATTTCATAGGAATTGAGCAAAGAGAGAAAGTGTCTTCTGCCTCCAAGGAGAAAAATTAAGATTTCTCAGAATTCTCAGGAAAAGGCCATAGCCACACAATGGCCTCATTGGCTTTCATCTGATTGCTAGGCTATACTCCACCTGTACATGCTTAATCCTTAAAACGACCATTCTAAAACTACCACACATACCCTCCATCAAATCTATACATTTCTTAATGCCGTGTTTCCATCTCTCTAACTCTTGCCTAAAGATTCCTGTTCTCTTCAATTTACACCGTCAAATTGGCATTTTGGCATCCTCGAGCGACATAAATTACATTACTCTGGAACATCTGTTGAGTTTAAGGGCACAAAAAGAAGTCAGAGGATGCAAGAGGAAGGTTGAAACAAAACCCTTGCAGTACTGAGCAGTTGCATTGTCCTGAAGAAAACCAATTTATCAGCAGAGAGTTCTTGGGCCTTTGCTCACCTCCATCTTCTTCCCAAGAAATGTTGTGATCATCCTGTGTTTTTTAAGAAAATTGATCAAGAATACACTTTAGGATCACCAAAACTAAGCTGATCTCTCTGCATTGAATTTAACTGCTGACAAAATCACCACAGAAGCCATGATTTTGATGGGATCCCATTGATAAATCAAAGCCAGGTGCCCTGGTTATGCTTCTTTCTTTAAAATCATCTTCAGTAACATTTATCTTGTTTAAGTGACTGATTAAAAGTTCACACCTTTGAACTACTTGATTTCTTACAAGGCTGTTGGTACCCAGTGAGCCAAATTTTAACTTAGGTCAGGTAGTTTAGTTAAAATTGAAAATGTAAAACTATATGGGATAAAAACTTCAGTAGGTGTTGTGTCAGTGATCATACTTTCTTTGTGTTAGTCTGGATAGACTAGAGACAACACATCCTTAGAAACTCATATTTATAAGAATTTTCTATAAAGGTAAGTGTACTTAAGAAAGTGTCCCAACCCAGTCCAGTCCAAACCTATATGTTCAACATTAACCCACATGTCTTACAGCAGTCTACAAAGTCCTCCAAAGCACATCCAATGATGCTGACTGCAGGAAGAAAGCCAAATCAGTGAGTGGGTAGGCATCTCAGCGCTGGCAGTAGTCTTCATACTGCTGTTCCAGCATCAAGGGCTGCATCAAGGTAAGTACATGTGGCTTCTCCACAGGGATATCTTGCAGGAAGTGATCCTTTAACAGCTGAGGCAGAGAAGTTGCTAAGGCAGCTACACACTGCTCCGACCATCTCTTCGCCCTTGAATTAAACTCTTTCAATTAATCCCACATGTGTTTATTGGCCAGGTTGACACAACAAACCTTAACTATCACAGTCTTCTTCCACCAATTTCTGCACTGTTTCGTTCTTGCGGTTGATTGTCTTTCCTCTTTCGGTTCATCTTTCAGTTATTTTCATCTTTCTTCAAATAGTTGGTACATCTCAAACTTAGGTTAGTTCACATTTCCATAAACTTGTAAATCTTCAGTGATTTGAGGTGATGTCCTTCTGAACTTTGTTAAAATATAATATTAGTCCTGTCTTCAAAATAATTTCTCCATGACATAAAGAGTATCTATTTTAAGAGGACCCTAATGAGACTTAGGACACTGCACTTCAAAAGAAATTGTCCATAGCCATCCACTGATTGCAGCAACACATTCAAGCATGTTTTGTTTGAAATTAAGCATAACATGCATGAATTCAAATCCCAGTAGTAATATTTTTTAAAAATGTTCCTTCTCTAACACTGAAGTACTTCAGGTAATCAATGTTAAGCATTTCTAATATGTCAAGCAAATCATGTATATTTAATTTACAAGCATGCCACCAGCACTAAACCTTTGTAGCAGGTATTAGAAAATTTGTTTTAAAGGTCCAGAAGATAACTACTTTAGACTTCGAACCAAATTTTATCCTTCTTACACTAATAACTTTTTATCTCTCTCACATAATTCAACCTGTTGTGGTTTGAAGATAGCATCAACTTTGTGTAAACAATTTAATTTTACTCTAATAACGAAAAATTAGAGACAAATAAAAAACCAAACTCGTGGTAACCTGGATTGTGTCCTGAGAAAATTCTGATGGCCTTGTGAGTTATATGTTGGACTGCTAACTCCAAAGTTACTGGTTCAAACCCATCAGCTGCTCCCTTAAAGAAAGGCGAGGCAGGTTATTCTCATAAAGATATGGATTCTCAGAAGCCCTATGTGTCAAAATGTAATGAAAGGTAGTAGGTAGCTTGGATTTTGCTTCTATGTGAACTAAATCTGATTCTTGGTTAAGAATCTATGCCACGATAGGTAAAGAATTATATTAGGTGTATACAAAGAAAAAGCTCATGAGAAAGAAAAGAGTATGCAGTTTCCAGTATGGAAAAAGATAAAGCCAATCCCTTGTTATACTGTAGTGACTTCTGAGGGTGTAACAATTTCATAAAGTAATTGGGGACCCAGCTCAGCCAATGCAAAAGAGGAGTCATGTCATGATCCAATCACTGGTGTCAGTGTTCGAGGACATCAAGTCTATTTTGATTTTTAGCTAGTCCATGTGACACAGTAAAGCGACTCCACAGAGAGTTTTTCATTGCGATCTTCACCAACACACGTGGTGGGCCTTGAGCCCAGAGAATTAGCAGGTGGGTGTGAATCATCCACCCTTCTGTTAGCAGTTGAACACTTCACCACCGAGCTCTCAGGGATCCTTTCCCACTCACTCACTCAAAGCCAGCCTGAATCAATTCCAACTTATAGAAAAGTAACCTACAGAACAGAAGAGAACTGGTCCACAAGGTTTTCCAGCCTGGAATCTTTACTGAAACATTTTGCCATATCTTTTTGGTGTGAAGTGGGCTGGTTGGTTTGAGCATCCTGCCTTTGGGATGGCAGTCAAGTGACGAATGACAGAGCTCCTTCCTCACCCCAACTCACCGCCATGGAGTTCCTTCCAACTCATAATGACCTGAGAGCAGAGGGTGAGTCTGCTCCGTGACAGTCAACGTGGATAGAAGCATAATGTTTCATCTGTTCCCCACAGTGGGGCTGGTCGATTTGAAAAGTTGAACTTGGAGGTAGCAGCTCACCTTGAACCCCTTAAACCATATGGCTCCTTTTCTGCACCCCAAAGGAGGGGGAAAAAGGAGAGTCAATAGCTTCTTATAAGAAACTTCTATTTAAAATGAGAAATATTCTCAGAAGTTTTTTTTTTTAAGAGCATCATTCCCTCTAATACCTAAGTTATTGAATGAGCCATGGGAACATTCATATATAGCAGCTCTTTCTCCAAATGGAGAGAGAGACAGAGAGAAAGGTTGCAATTGGGTGATTATAGTTTTTTTTTATTTCAGCTTTAATACTTTCCAACACTTAGAGTGAATGAACCAATTTTCTGAAAACAATATTTGTTCTGAAATAGAGACTTGGGAAGAAACTTTTGTCAATAATGCAAGGGGCATTGCATGGTCTTTTCTTCTTTTTCTCCAGTGGTTTACAGTATCTGCTCCCTTTCTTATGAAGGTATAGCATGCAATTGATTGCTACTTCTATAAAGAACCTGAAATAGGGAATCGTATGTATTGGTTGTATTTACTTCTTATAAAACAGAAAACATAACAAGAACATTCATAGAAAACCTATGTGGAAAGATTTCAAAGAAGGAAAGTCTCCCTCCTGCCCTTTATCCCAATTTCTGACAATCACTAATCTGCTCTATGTCTCAATGGAATTTCCTGTTGTACATGCTTTATAAGAATGAAATTATGCACTATAGCACCTCTGCGCTTGACTTCTTTCACTAGGAATACATCTTTCAAAGTTTATCCATATTGTAGTAGATACATATTTAAATCAATGATTTCTTCTTTTACTTTTGAATAATATTCCATTTTACAGATGCACTAATTTTATTTAGAAACCCATAAGTTTATAACTACATGAGTTCTGGTGAAGTAGTGATTATAATTTGGGTTACCAATCCCAAAGTCAGCAGTTTAAAACCACCAGCCACCCTGCTGGGAGGCAAGATGAAACTCTCTATTCCTGTAGAGAGTTAAAGGTGGGGAACCCATAGAGGCAGTTCCACAATGACCTGGAGAGTAACCGAAAGTCAGAATTAACTCGATAGCAGTGAGTTATGGATAATGCTGCTATCATCCTTCATGTACAAGGTTTTGTATAAACATACTTTAATTCTTTTGCTATATAACTAGGAATGGAATTTCTGATTCATATGCTTCGCTTTTTTGAGAAATCATCTAACTTTCTATAGTGGTCATATCATTTTATTTTTCTACAGCAATATAAGCAGTTTTTCACACCCTAATAAGCACATTATTATGAATATTTTATATTATGTCTATCTTAGTTCTTTTAATATGACATTTCATCATAGTTTTGATTTACATTTACCTAATGACTAATGATATTGAACAACTTTCCATGTGCTTAATGATCTTTTTTATAGCTTTCTTTGCAAAGAAAATATTTTATAGAGCAAGGGACAAAAGAAATAGTTCAAATTTACTGGATTTCTATAATTTATTGTGTCCTTTCAACTTTACAGATATCAGAGTGATGTTTTCATATAATTTTACAAATAACAGTCTAAGAAATTAAAATAACGCTGAAAGAAACTGGATGTGGTTAGGTCTACAGTCAAACAAAATTCAAATAATTTTCCTTTGTGTAAACTTTATATAGTTTAACCATCAATCTCATTTCAACATTTTCAAAGATCATTAAAAGATTGTAGCTGCATGGAGCATAAAACAATTGCCTTTGATTTCTGGCAATAAGAAAAAAAACAAACAAAATATATAAACTATTGAAAAATAATGTATCAAAAATCTTCATTATCTTATATGGCTTATAATATAGCTTATAGCTGTGTGATGGTGGACTTGAAGGCTATGCATTATTAACATCAGGACATGTTTCTGGGGATTGGTGGGTAGTTTTTAACTCTGTATCAATATACTCTACACAGAATAAAGAATAGCAAATGAGAGATCCACGAACTACCCATTAAAGAATTTCCTTGTATGTGAAAACCATCACAACACAGTCTTAAAATGAGCCACTAGAAGTAAGCAAGCAGTGCTTGTTGTCAACATAACTGTCCTACACAGCCCCCCCTCCGTGAGGAACATCACAAGTTTAGATCGGGCACGTTCCCGCCAAACAGGATTGGGAAAACCTGGGAGGTGACCCTCGCGTTACTGCGTCTGAATGTGCTCCTCGTTTCCCTCCTCAAAAACTGTAACTGTGCATGAGAGTTTTCGAGCAGACCCTCCACAATAACCTGTTAAATAAGTAAAAGGTTCTAATTGGCATCACACAGAGATATTACAGAATGGGAAATAAAGTTGATGCTTAATGACTCTCAGTTTTATATCCAGGCTGTGGCTTTGCCAGCTTTTCAGATTTTGCTGTATTTTCCATGATTCGGTGTTTTCATGTGCAAATAACCAATGCATAAGTTTGGAACGCAAACCCACATCTTCAAGCTTATGTTACAAAGTCTTACGTTAGACACTGAAATGGCATAGGTATTAGAAATGTGTATGACACCAAGACAAAATTTCTCCCCATCTGTATTTGAGGGCTTAAGATAAAATGTATGTTATCATCAAGCAGATACATGGGGTTGTGGAAGAAGAGGTTTTGTTGAAAGTCAAAAATTAATGATGTATATAACTCTGCATAGGAGAAGTCTTAGAGAATAAGGTAACCACTTCATAACCTGATTGCAACGTTCTAGGACCTATAGATTGTCAAAAGGATAAAAGACTTTGCGATTGCTCATTGAGAGCAATTGTGGCAATTTAGAGCAATTGTGCCAAAAAACATGGCATTTGATTTATGATGTTTTACAATTAGAATTTCCTTGTTATCACTACTGTTGTCATCTTCTTCCACTTCTGCTTTTTTTTCAAAGAGTTTTTTTTGTTTAAATAGTTTTATTACCACACATTTCATATATCATGCAATTTAATCGTTCAAACATATACAGGAGATTTTTGCTATCATCACAACCATCAGTTTCAGAATAGTTTCTTTTTGTATCCATTGTTGTTAGCTCCCTATTTCTCCCCACCCCTTCATGCCATGATCCTAGGCAATTATCACTCCAGTTACTATCTGTAATTGCTGTCTATCCTGGATTTCACAAACAGAAAATCATATGAAATACAAACAAGAAACAAGTATACAAACAAACCAATAAAAATGGCTAGACAAAGCCTAAAAAAACCTTAATTAAAAAGAAAGGAGAGAATACTAAAAGCTGAAACAACTTAAGAATGGGCCAAAAAGGAGATGAACTGACTTGGCGTTACATTTCAGCCAAACTAAATCCGCCGTGATTGCTTTTACAATGGTCTTTGACTGATAACAAGCCTATTTCCATTACTCATTTATCATCAGGATTCAGCAGATGCTTAATCCACGCCTCCTCCACATCTTCTTGTTATTCTTGGTGGTGCTGGGGCTGCTGGTAATGTTCTTCCTTCCCTCTTTCTTCCCCTCCCCTGTTTTCTTTTTTCTCCATTTTCTTCCTTTCCACCTGTTTCTCTTTCTTCTCCATCTTCTTTATCTTTTTGGTCAGATCATTTTGCAATTCTGAAACTGTAAACTGTAATATTGCAATTCTAAAGATTCTTGTTATTTTAAGCATCTTTCTGCTGATTCATGATCCCTTTATGGAGACAATAGTTTGATGGCCCCTTGGCATTTTCTCTTCTCCTTTTCAGAACTTAGTTTTGCAATATATTTTTAGGAAGTTGTAGTTGTACCTTAAAATTTCTGTATCATGTGTGTCATGCAGGATGCTAGTGAATCTGGCTGTGAGGCCCAGGCCAGCCTGAAGACATTGTCATTGTTTTGAATTCTAAATTGAATTTTCTGTCTTTCATCATTTTTTGATATTAGCTTCATAATTTTAATAGTTAGCCAGGGTGAGTGCTCTATGAGGTCCCTTAGGCAGTTTCTTACAGGAAACATTTCTTGATTGATTTTTTTTCCATATGCAGATTTATGAACAAAATTCCAAGGAATGGGGATGGAACAGCAGATAGTACTTCGAATCTATCACAAGTAAAGTCACAATAGAATTGAAAAGTTCACGATTTCCATGCAAGTGTAGAAGAAAGACAAAGTCACACTTCAAAGACTCCTCCTGTCTTTCTTCCCTGGGACTATGAATTTGCTCTGATACCCCAGCTGTGCCCACCTCCCGCTGCGTTCCCAGCGCATGCTTACCCACTCTTCTGTGAGTCATTGGGCAGCCAGTACTCATGGAGGATCTCAGTCCAATTACTGTCAGGATGTCTGGTGGCACGGTGGTTGTGAGTTTGGTTGTGATTTTCAAGGTCAGCAGTGTTTGGGATGCTCCACCAGCATCTCAGGCAGAGAAAAATGGGCCTTTTTATTCCTGTAAAGAGTTCCAGTCTCTGAAACCCACAAGGGCCACTCTGTCCTATAGGGTGGCTATGAATTAATATTGACTCAAGGACAGTGACTTTATTTTAGTTTTGTCTGTATTCTTGTTAGGGTCTTATTGTTCATCAAATATTTGAATATCAGCAATGCACATATTTGACATGTATGAAATTTTAATCTAGAAAGGCATTATTGAAGAAACAAGCATGCAACTGTTAAAAGTAGATAAAAATCAGTCTGTTTATTTTTTTCAATGTGTCTATGTACATCAACAAAAGAACATCAGTCGTAAGCACTCAGCCTCAACAATGTTCTGCCTTTTGTCATCCAATCACTGTTCTTGGTATAGCTACTATATGAAGCAGTGGCATGGTGCTGATTTTCTTATCATGCTCGACACGTTTGTGTGCCTAGGACGTTGAAATCATCACTGTTGTAACTGTCATGATATTTATTATGAAAGCACACGCTCAGTAATTTCTTTATGCCATTAGCTGCCTTCAATTTGGAGACACAGAGTTGGCCTTTCCTATATTTAGAGGAATTCAAATTCTTATTTGGGGTGAGGGCAAAGAAGCAAAAATTCAGACATTAAAGATAAACTGAGAGTGATTATCACAGTTCTAGTTATGGGAATAAAATGTACCTGGAGTTCAGAATACTGCTAGCTAATTTTAATGTGACTTTGGTAGAAACCGACATTTTTCATAGGTGCTTCTTCATTTATTTTAGGTAGAAACAGCGGTGTATTTTAAGCCAGGATGTCTTTCAATGACTTCTGTGTCATGAGGTGCTTGTTTGTTCCAATCCTATTGGAATCAAAGGAGTTGAAAAGGGAAATGGAGAAGCAAAAACTCAAGAAATTTGTGTGGGTCTTATGTCACTTTGAGGAATAGGCTAGCAAGTAACTTCA
Source organism: Nesogale talazaci (assembly GCA_004026705.1). Classification (NCBI taxonomy): domain Eukaryota; kingdom Metazoa; phylum Chordata; class Mammalia; order Afrosoricida; family Tenrecidae; genus Nesogale; species Nesogale talazaci. The sequence continues at coordinate 42,359 of PVJH01007248.1, forward strand.
TCTTGCGTGATGGGGGCAAGATCGTATTTTGAGCACGGGGAAAAGAGCTCAGAGTGCTGTCCAGATGATTGCGACTACTTTGGAATGTGTGGAAGATAGCCACGAGAACAGAGAGCGATCAGACTACAGGTTGCTGCTACATATGCAAGGAGATTTTACACCCCCCCCCCATAGTTTACATGCCAAAAAAAAAAGAAGAAGAAAAGAGAAAACCACTTATGAGTCATAAGAGTGTCACAGAAATGAACATTGCTCTTCATGGGATCATCCCACTTAAAAGATATTCCTATATGGGGAATGTGTTCCCAGAAGATTGCTCAATGAGAATGGTTACAGAAGAAGTATTATTGTGGAATTTAAGTCTATAGTGAAATCTCATGAAAATCTCTTCAAGTATCTGATATAGATGATACCAATAGGCCTAATATCTGTTACCGGAGGCCTGTCTGCACTGGAAAATGTTGAAAGACCCTAGTGATAGTCAAGATAGGTCAATTCCTTCTAAATGGCCATATTGTTTTTGAAGCTGTAAGTATCAAATGCCAATCTGACTGTGTGGGTAAAAGTTGAGGAATGTCTTCAAAATGGAATATTGCAGAATGTTAATACATGGTATTCCACTCAGTTACTTAGTTTAGTTTAGAACCAGACAGAAACAAAATCTCTGTAATCACAGCACTATCCAAGCAGCCCCTCTTCTTAAGATTGTAGTGACTGATCCTGCTTACCTAATGACAAATCTAGCTTTGCTATAGCACTCCTGCACACTTCATCTGTGAGCACCCTGGTCATCAACTGCTCCCACTCCAGGAAAGCAATCAATCCATACGTGACTCTCTTCTCCTCAGGTTGAGCCTGGGTGGCAGAGTGGGTGACACTGTGGGCTGCTCACCACACAGTCAGCAGCTTCAAGCCACCAGCCACCCCGTGGGAGAGGGAGGATTCTTTCCATTCCCACGAGGTTCACGGTCTTGGAAAGCCACAAAGGCCTTTCTTCTCTGTCTGATTCGGGTTCTACAAGTTAGAATCTTCTGGTTAGCAGTGAGTTTGGCTTTAAGGTAATTCAATCTGTGGGAATATCCAACTACAGATATTGTTTACTGGAGAAGATAATATTCTTTGGTGGTTTTAAAATTTCAAATTTAACATTTACATAAAAGTCTATAATTGAGAGTTGGTGTGAGTAAATTATTTCAATAAGTAGCTATTGAATAGCTATTATGATGATGGGCTAGTTACTAGGAACACAAGGTAAAAATACTTTGTTCTTGGCTTTCAGAAGTGTATAGTCTGTGAGAGAAGCAGACAATAGGCACACGTAATGGCCTGGATTTTATTTCTAGTAACAGATCAGAGAATCTCCCCTATGGTGACACTCGTTTCTGTTAGACTTTTAAAACCAGCTTAATGACTGAGATTCAACACCTGTAACTTGTCTGTGGTTCAAGATCATGAGTCTAAATTCTTTGCCTTAGAGAAGAAAGGACATAGAGATAAAGAAAAGCAATGGGATTAGAGCCTTTGACCCAATTGGAGGAAGGACCAATGAGAAAGAGGGGCTACACTTGATTGTTAACCAAAGATAGGATGGCTAAGTGTTGGAATCAATTCCACAACAAAAGTGTTGACTTGTTTTGGATGTATGAGTCATTCGATGATATTATAATATAAAGTAATATACATACATGCATGGTGTAGCATATTACAGGATTACTTATATATGGATTTTATTTTAAGGAATTGGCTCACACTGTTGTGGGAGCTGACAAGTGTGAAACTGCAGGGCAAATTGGCAGCCTGAAGTGCCAATTTGTGCACTGTTGAAATAAAACTGGTAAAATCTGCTTTTTTTTTTTCCTTAAGGCCTGAACTGATTGAATGAGACCCACCCACATCACTAAGGTTTGTCTCATTACTTTTAAGCAAACTGATTGCATATAGTAACCAACCACATCCATAAAGTGCCTGAAGAACAACACCTAAATTGGTGCTTAATGAAATAATCAGATACTGCAGGTTAGCCAAATGGACACAGAAAAGTAACCATTATCACCACAGGTATCCTGCACAACTGGGTTGATGCTGTGACATTAACTGACACGGGGGATTATGAATGAAGAAGAGCTGCTTTATTATTATTATTATTATTATTCATTCATTCATTCTTTTAATTTTTAGATTCTCAAGAAGGTTTCTAGGAAGGTCAAGAAATCCATTTTGTGGTGCTAATTTTGAGTTGCCCTTGGAATGGTCATCAGGAAGGAAAGGTAGATTGTGCAGAAATCAGAAAATGTGTGGGCTAGCAGTGTGAAGTTGACCGTTATTGGTCGAAGACATTCACAGATACGTAGCTCTGGGCCACTGACTCTCTGAGCGTGAGGAGCAGAAGTATGAGGCTCTGAGCTTGATAGAGCAGCCCCTAATGTCCACCTCCAGAATGTGTGGTGCAGTCTGAGCTGGGGTCTGTCCTTGAGTTTGAATTTTTACTGGGTTCCCAAATGATGTGACTTCTGTTGATCTGAAGGTCATAGTTGTAGAAATTCTGATCTAAGGAATGAGCAAAAGTAAAACAACTTTAAAATAAATAAGAATGAGAAATAGCATAGGAGAATTAGTCATATTGCACTTTTGGTCCAAAAGTCAACTCTTACGAACCATGTGGCTTTGATAAATGACTTCAGCATTATAAGCCTCAATTGCTACATGAGCAAAAATTAGGATAACAAATAATAGTGTCCTTATATGGCGTTATTTTAAGTTTATGGATATATATCTAAATAAAATTAGCTCAATGCTGTGTACACATTAGGAGTTATTTGAGATCCAAGATTTAAGCAATCTAGCATTTAAATGTGGGTTAGCTGACATTTAATTGGCAAAATCCCAAACCCAGCAATATGTGATGACAAGAAAGCCAATAAGATAATGATTTCCACTGGGTGGGAATGATTAAAAGGTTTAGACACTGCTAATAGTTCAAACAAGTGTTTTATTATTATCATTTTATTTTTCAATCCTGTTTGTGACATAGATTAGACTATTCTGATAGAGTGAAATGGAACGCTGAGAGAAGCTGCATGCCGTTTCTAGTGGGGACCGAGTTCTCTGGAAAAAGTAGCAGCTACTTTGCTAAGATAGTTATAATCAGTTTGTTCGTCCATATCTGTGAGCACAGAGTTAAACTCAGCTTTCAGACATACTCTCTGAGTCAAACTATAAATGCATCCAGTGCAAATTAATTTCATCTGAAACAGAATTGATAAAAGAAACCTTTCAAAATGGAAGGTGGCACCAGAACCAAAATAAGGAGGCTGTTCACACATTTCAGGAATGTAACCTATGTCATGGAGCCACTAGTGTAAACATTGTTGAATGGAAACCCAAAAGGCTATGTAAACCTTCCCTGCATATGCAATAAAACATTCTTACAGAGAACAAGGAAGGTGGCAGTATGTCAGGCAAATTTCACTAGAGCTCTTTCTACATTTTCTGTGGAAATGAACAACTCTGAAATCTCTCTAAAACTGCCAGTCTTCTCAGCAGTTTTCAAGACTCAATTGAACTTTTAAATTCCTTGCCCCACACTCCCCATTTCTCCCATGCAAGGAAAGTGAACAATCGTCTGATCTCTGGCAGCGGGAAGACAGCTATCTTTGCCTCTTGCCAGCTGAGTTTGTTTCCCTTTCAAACACAATTGCATTCTTCTGGCACTTTTTCTTGATCATTAAATATTTTATAACTCAGTCTCACACTGTGCTCCTTCCTATGTGTCTGGGGGAAAAGGTAGAATCTACAGGGGACTTAAAGGCTTGGCAACATGTTTCATTTACATTGCCCCCACAAAAAAGTCTGCTTTTTCAGAGACCAGATCCCAGTTTCTATTGGGTCCATAAACATATTTTGTTAATCCTGACAGTCTTGAATTTAAATCACCCGATTATTAACTTTTCTTTGGGAATTGCCATGACATAAAGTAAATTCTGGAATAGAGAACTGTCTGATAAATATGACATTTGTGAACAAGGAATGTAAACACTCTATTGAAAGTCTATTCATGTGTCTCATTATCTTCCTTCCTTCCTTCCTCATTCCTTCCTTCTTTTCTCCCTTTCTTCTTCCTTCTTACATTCTTTCTGTAACATTAATCTTCCCTTGGAGAAACCTCTTCCTGTTTCAATTAAGTCTCACACTCTTAAGACCTTGCTCTGGCCCCACACCTTGCAGAAGATGTTCACGATAACTAGAGCCTGAATTATTAGATTCTCCACTTTAAAAAAATTGCTTTCTCCAGTAATGACCAAATGGAAATTGTTATCCCCACAACACAATGTTTGTTCCCATAGTGTACAACATTGTACTGGCAAATGAGAAAACCATAGTGATGAATATTTAGATAGAACCCAGTAATATGGTGCAAAGAGAGATATCATTTAATTGTTGAATTAACTTTTACTGCAAAAGCTGCAGATGTCTAGAGGTTTCTGTCTTTGGGACTTATGTTTTCTTCTCATTTTGCCTTTAATAAATTAACCTCTCCCCAGACGCTGTGCATTTAATTACTGTGCAGATTGCTGACTATGTATGCTTCCTGAGATGGGAAAAACACAAAGTTTAAAATCCAGGCCCTCTGTCTCTGCTCCCTAGGGATAAAAGGGGGGGGGGGTGGTGGTGACATAAAATGTAAGAAACACACTAAATTACACATAGCAGGTGCTAGGTGAGTGGTCTGAAAATTGCACAGTGTCTCTGGCCCCAGGAGAGCAAATAATATTCTCCCAGTGAGGTCTCCTGGACCTGAGTTCTTAATCTTTGACCACATTGTTTGTCAGTGTGGTCCATTGAAGCACAGAATTCTTTGCACATCTTAGACCTCTCTTGATCCTTAATGATTCTTTCTTTTAGAAAATTTTCCAGATTCTTTTCATCTCCTCCCTTCCCATGTAAATCATGTAGCCATTTTCCCTCTTCCCATAATATCCCATATATTTTACATCAGCTGTATTTTCAACATCCCAAGTTCAAAAGATTCATTAACTTCTTAGATGTTATTTTAGTAGGGATTATTCCTTACATGATGATAACACCAGAGTGCATACTTTTCAATACAGAACATTTTGAAATAATACTTAGTGTATCTTTTTATAACCACCTGTTGCCTGCGACAGTGTTAGTTCTCTAACTATGCCTTGATCCCAGGGGGAGCTAATAGACATACCAATGACAGATCCTTGAGCTAGTACAGGTGGGAATTGTGATAGCAGATTGGGCCTATACTCCTGGTGACTCACTGAACAGCAGAGTGAAACACTGCCTAGCCATGTGCCATTCCATAAACAGTTAAGAATGTAACCCTTGTGATCTGTAGTGGAGTTTATATTGGCTAATTTTCAAAAGTATAACACAGACCCTGCATTTAGTCTGGCTTAATATGGCAGCACCTCTGGGGCTAAAAACCATTCAGCATCATTTCAACATTTCAGTCTCCAGTGACAGACAGCAAACTTTTGATGTCAGGAGAGTCATAAAAGTGAGGCTTGAAAGACAAACAATTCATGAGAATATTCATATGAATATTTGGCCTCTCCTGGTTTCCTTATTCAAAACTCATCATGCTTTAGTGTATTGCCTTTGCATCAGATTTATTCAGCAAATTGAATAAACTCTTTGAATCAAGTATATGATAAAAATTTTAACCTATACCATAGAGAGTAAAAGGCTTTAGATAATTAACATTCATGCAACGATTACAGTTATATATAGTAATTCCAAAGAAAGTTGGATACACTCACAGATGAGAGTTCCAGATATGATTTTTAAGATTCTCCTAAATATTTAGGGCCTTAAAATTTCTAGTTTAAAGTTATACCTTATACATTATCTTGTTCTTATTTCCCTTTCAGAACCAAACACTTGATGGACATTATAATTTGCTGTGCTACCTATGGACACTAAAGGAAAATAAAGAATTATACCTTACATTGAAATTTTTATCTGGCTTTTATTCCCTTTCTAAGTTATATGCTTTATAATATGCATTGTGTTTGAGGGAGGGATTGAACTTATACATGCATTAGGAAGTAGGCATTCAAATGTAGAATAGTATCATCTAGTATTATCACTGTCTCTTTATTAGACTATGTTTGAGCCTAAGAAATTGAAAATCTGACTAACAGTAACTTCAACACAATATTCATATCATTTATCATCCAAACTCTAGGAAAGTGAACCTAGAGCATAAGCTCTAGTAGTTCTCTTAAAGAAGCAGAATTTGTCTATCTTGAGTAAGATGCCTTTTTATATGTTGAATTACAATTCATGATTGCAAAGAGGTTGCAATAGAGGTATCACTTCCTCAATGAACACTATCTCAAAGCAGGAAGAGAATGAAGAGACGAGAACATGACAGAAAGACCTTCTTCTGAGGATGTTCTTTGCTGCAATGATACAAAACAATTTCATGAAGACCTGCCTGATTTACTTATTGTAAGATCAAGGTGCATTCCTTTAGGTCACCCTGACTAGGTCAAGTCACATGACTATGTCAAGAGCGAAAGGACATGATTGCACCACATGCTGTAAGCCTGGCATGCATTAGAGAGGGTTTGTTAAGGGGAGATAAATGACAGTGTCTAGCACATCCTTCATAGTGTGTGACTTCTAAAAGACCATTGCATCAGGAGATATCCTGATCATTTTATGAAGAAGTAAAAATTTAAATAAAATAATTAAGCATTTGCTGCCTGGATAAACTATAGACCACAGGCCAAATTCAGTCTGTTCCCTATTTTAGAAAATTGTATTTATATGCAGTGATTCACATTTGCTAGAGTCTGCTATGGCTGCTCTCACACTAGAGAGGACAATTACATTGTGATTATATGGCCTAAAATACTAACAATTCTAACCTTTTATGAAAACATTTCCTGACCTCAAGATTAATCGATATATCACTAGATTGGAGATTTGATTTCCAGTGAATTATTTTAACTCTCGAAAAATGGTAGCAGGATGACACATGTAACAAGCAGGATGTCATTGCAGGATAGCATATATAACAAGGCGAGACTCTAGATTGAGAGAAGCGAGCCCTATCATTACGTCCTGGTGTGCTGCCTGATTGTGTGTCCTGGGGAAAATTACTTGATTATTCTGAACCTCAGTTTCAAAATAGGAAGCATTCCCTACTCCATAAGCATTTATGTGAGATTCAGGTTAGAAAATATTTTATTATATTGTCACCTTAAAATTGACACAAAAAAGACAAAGAAGGGTCAGAAGTAAAAGCAAGGGAATTTTATTTAGTCTTGTCAAAACTACACAGATTATATAGACCAATGGTATCATATGAATATCTATTGTGAAATAGAATTTTAGATAAATTCAAAGATTTCAAATGTAGTCTTATTTGCAGACTTCTAACCGCTTGAGAGTTAAAAACTGGCATTCTATTATATTACTTATCATATCACTTAGATTACTTTGAATGATCAAATAATGGTATTTCCCTTAGATCTCATCAAGTTATTATGAGGGATAACACATGCGTTTTTATTTTTATACCATTTTATTGGGAGCTAGTAAAACTCATCACAATCCATACATATACCTATTGTACCAAGCACATTTGTAAATTTGTTGCCATCATTCTCAAAACATTTGTTTTCTACTTGAGCACTTGGTATCTGCTCCTCATTTTGTTTTGGAGTTATTTTTTATTATTATTATTAAATCATTCTATTGGGAAGAATTGAAGAACTAAAAGAATGTTGTATGTTTCATCCTTGCTACACTGCATCCTGATTGCCTCGTTCTGTCCTGAGAGTCTTTTCAGTGAGGGAATATCCAGTTGCCTACAGATGGGCTTAGGATCCCCACTCTGTACTCCCCCTCATGCACAATGAAATGATTTTTTGTTCTTTGATACCTTTTTCCTGATCCCCTTAACACCTCGTCATCCACCAGGCTGCTGTGCTTCTTCATTTGGGCTTTGTTGTTTCTCAGCTAAATGGCCACTTGTTTCTTTTCAAGCTTTAAGGCCTCAAGCACTTTATCTTTTGATAGCTGGGCACCATCAGCTTTCTTTACCACATTTGCTTATACACCCACTTTGTCTTCAGCATTCATGTTGGGAAGGTGAGCATCTCAGACTGCTAAATTATTAAAACAAAGTGTTCTTGTATTGTGGGAGTATTTGAGTAGGGGTTCACTGCCCACGACACATGTGTGTTTAAAATTATTTTGTGATTATTTTAAGTTAGTTATATAGGAAAACATTCATACTAAGTCTGGTGTCTGTACAACCTCTCAGCTCTGACTTCTATAGAAGCATTTACTCATAACTCACATATCTTTTAATGTGCTGGCTGATAGAAATATGAGCAGAAGTGCCATAAGCAAAACGGGTGGTAACCACTGGAGACAATGGTTGTCAGATGGAAACTAATTGGGTGTAATTGTCTTGCTCTTGGAATCTGTAGCTTGTTAAAGCACTGATTATAAAAGAAGCCTCTGACTTTTTATGTTGCAGGTTATGTTAATGAAAATCTATTCTTGGATGAATGATCAGTGAACACCAATAAACGAAAAATAAGGAATTAAAGGAAAAGTTAACTCACTGATCTTGAATTAATGTACTTTGACACTCAACAGAGCCATCTTCTGTGTGGCATTTAATATTGACTGTCTTCCGTCTATGCTCTTGGATTTTAAATATTTCCTATGGAAAGAAAAAATACGCTGTTTGACTTTTTATTACATTCTGTCTTAAATAACATATCTTCACTATAGAATAAATCTCTTGGAAATAGAATGTGTGTCTCTTTTGTGGACGCTTTACTGGTGCTACAGTATTAGCCAGGAGATAATCTCAAATGGAAAACATAAGATAGGTTTCCCTGTACCACCAAGAGAGAAACTAAATGTGGGAGATTTTAATGGTCACAGTATATAAACAGTATTTGAGATCAGGCAGGTGCTCTATGCGGATCTGAAGACAATGTGCTTTCATGTGCATCACTATTAACACAAGTACATTTAAAAAGACCTCACTATTGTGAATGGATATCAAGCCTGTGCCATAAAAGGAGCTTTGCTAGATTTTGATGATATGCCTAAGGATCCTATCTCCCCTCAAAGTATTCTGAGTAATGTCAGAGTGATGGAATTTGCTGAAGACATCTTTGCTTGAATATCTAATGTGGTTAAAGTTCCATGTCTGCACGCAACAAACTAAGGACACACAGGATTTGGTAAACATGGAAGGAAATAAGTAGTTTCCTGCAGCCTGTGGAAGCTGTGATATATGCATTTATCATCAGTGATAAGGATATCTAAGGGGAATATTACCAAAACACTGAAGAATTCCATAGAGATTCAGTTACAAAACAAACCAAAAAAACCCACAAAATGGGGGGGGGGACAGGTAATATAAATGGTTTAATAAGAAATTGGGGGGAAATAGAATGATATTTGGAAATGAAAGTTTAGAGTGTTTTGAGTGTGAAACCAGATTAAACAGCCAAATTTTGCAACAAAGTCTTCATGTATTTTAAGGGCAATTTTTTTATTCCCTTGGGGATAGGATTTTGATACATTGAAGGAAAGAGTAAGTTTTCCTGTTAGGAGATGAGGCTACCTTGAGTTTGCATAATGAGTAGCAGACACTCATGGCGACCTCCAGTTAAGAAGCTGCTATAATATTTGTATTATTGAATATTATTAATAATCTGGACTTATTGAAAACAAAACTTAAAGATTGTAAACTGCTGAAAAATGTATGCACCTTTGACATTTGGGATATCAACTTTTCTTTTATGCCACAGTAGAATTGGTCATAATGTATCAGTTGCTAAAAGCTTAGGGTTCTGTCTAAATATTGTAGTTAAATAAGTTCTTTAAAAAGCACACGTGTATCCTTCATATCTGGAAGGCAGATATAAAAATGCAGCTTAGTTTCAAAGAATTAAAGAATTATGATTTTTTTGTGTGGGCATCACTGTCCTCTGGTGGGAGGGGGAGACCCAGCCTTGCTCCTGGAAAGCTGCTGCTGGATTTTAACGGCCAAACCAGTGGGCCACAGTCCCGCACTCAACCCCTACGCCACCAGGGCTCAGCCCAAACAGTTATGATTTTTAAAAGTGAATTTGTGAACACTATTTTCGCATAACAATGATTTGCTAAATATTTGCTAGAAGCATTCATCATATGTGAGAGTCAATTTCAGTGTTTTTAATATTTGCATTTTAATTAAATAATAATAAAAGGAGAACAATTAATTATTGATTCAGTTATAGGATAGAACAAGTCGATCATAAAATACATGTATGGGCTTTGTAGTGACATTTGGCAACAAAATGAGCAAAAGAGTTTCAATCTTCATGCAATATGTTGATTAAAATAAAGATATGTTGGGGTGTTTGATTCCTGTGTCCTTCTACTTTCACTGGTAATGTGTCCAAGATGAGACTCCTCTACAGTTACTGCAATTTTTTTATGTGAGTGGGGATGGGTATAAGACAACAGAATGCTTGGTTGATCCAGCAACTCGTGGACCATGTGGGTTCATTCCCTTGGTGTAAAGTTCCTAAGGTCAAAGGATATGAGAAGGTCTCCATACCTGTAAGTAGGAATGAATAGGCCTGCAACAAGTTTGCTGGTATCAAGATGTACTGCTGACAGCATTTTTCCGGTGTTTTCCTTGACAGATACAACGACATATTCCACAGAGCGCTCAGAGCACTTCAAACCCTGCCGAGACAAGGACCTTGCGTACTGCCTCAACGATGGGGAGTGCTTTGTGATTGAGACCCTGACTGGATCCCACAAGCACTGTCGGTAAGCCACCGTGGTCACACCCATGGAGAGGACAATACCTCAGACCTCCATCTGTGCTGATGCAGATTCAAGTCTTAATGATAGAGCACATTTTAAAAATTGAGCAGATTCAAGACAAAAGACCAAGGGCAATGTAGACAATGCTTGCGTTTCATCTGACCAGCTAAAAATGTTTCCGTTTATATCTGTCTATATAATGGACATACTCATTCATACATATTGCAGCAAGACTATATGCATGATGTGGGATTGAGGTACATATCCTGGCACTCAGAAATGATCTTTTGTTGAAAATCTACAGACTGAGATAGGACAAAGAAAACACTTGTCTGAGATGTCTGTGTAGTTAAGATCTTGAACCTGAGTTTATTGTGAACCACCCTCCTGAGATTGTAATGGTGTCCAAAGAAAATTGCATCTTATTTTGATTCTAGCCTGGTTTATTAATTTCAATCCATTTTTTAACACCTCTGATGATGAAACACTCTCCAGCAAGGTGTTGCAAATGAAATCATAGTGTTATTATAGCCTCAGTAGAGAACTACTTAAGGGAATGTCTCTGTGGAGGCCAGAAAGCTGTGTAATTGGTTTTTAGGGACATAAGGTTACATAACAGTTAAAAATAAAAACGAATGGAGATAAACAGTGCACTTTTAGACACTGCGACTTTAAGGCTCAATAGAAGAATCAAATTAACATCTGAAAAATATTTCCCACCTAGCTTTTATTTCCAGCACTGCCCTGGTAATTTGTTTTCCCTTGCAATTGAGTATGCTTCAGTGATCATATATACCCGCACCCCTTTCTTTCTCTTTATTTACTCTGCTCATATAACACAGGTATTAAATTAATTATTCTGAATCATGCAGCATGGAAAATTGAAAAATTTTTCCCCTTTCCATTCCTATTATAAAACTTGATTTTGTGCTACTTTGTAAGATGACACAGAGAAATAAATTGTGCTTTCATTAACTTGCAAGATGTCCCCAAAGCACACCTGGCTTTAGGAAACAGCCTCTGTCCACTCGAAGGATATGCTGCCAGAATGGGCAACTGTCCCAGGTTAGAAAAAATGTTATTTGTAATAGTGAGTTTCTGTAAAATTTGCAATATGTCCTCTGCCACTTTCCTTCACCGTGGATAAAGCAGTTTTCATATGATGCCTGGCAAGGCCATGGGGTCAAAAGACAATGGGCATTCTTCTTCCTTTACCTCTTTTCTCTGGCTCTACATATTGTTTCAACCTGGACACAAGGGCTTTTAGAAAGATGTCAGTGGGGAAGCCAAGGCTGCGGTAGTTTTAAATCATACCTAGGTTGGTACTCCATCAGTTATTCAAGGTCTCTTTGTAATGATAATAGAATCATAATGCAGGAGTGGGCATTGCAATCTGATTAAGTTTGACTTTCTAGTCAACTAATGAAAGTAAGCAGTGACTTCCTTTATGGGACAATTAGAGCTGCCCTACCACTGAACACAGGCTGACTTGATTCTTCTTTTCTAAAGGTCCAACAGAGAAAAGGAATTCTCATTGCATGTCAACATACAATTCTGCCATATTCTCTATTAGTTCATGGGTTTCATGTCCCAAAAGAAATAACAGTCATTTGCTTTTGTGTACAAGTATAAGTCTTAGTATTTTAATGTACTTAGGCAGAGAAATAGCCGTGTTTTAATTGGAACTTTGAATTTTTGTAATAATTTTGGCTTTCTGTCTACATATTTTTTGCATATTTCAGTACAGACAACCTGCTATTTAATGTAGAGTCACAACATAGCTAATCATGATAAAAGACTAGCCTAAGAAGGAATGGGAACTCGAGTAGGTTAATAAATGCCTATAAATCTCCTACTAGTGAGTATGAATAAATCACACATTGCTTGTACTTGCTATTCATCTTACAGGCTTTGCTATGAATAAAAGGCTTACATTTGTTCCTGTACCAGCTACTTTTAAGAATTCCAGTGTAGTTATTAATAATGTGTCATTTGGTGTATTTAAGCAGTATGTTTCATTCATTCTTTTCCTATCTGACAAATGTTTATTGAGCACTTTCTATCACCAAGATACTGTTGAATATATATATATATATACATATATATATATATGAACTCATGAATTAAATAGCACTGAACTCTCTGTAAGGCACTTGCAGTAAATGAAATACTTCCTCCTTAGGAAGAGGAGAAAGCAAGGGACAGTATGCTAGAGTGCCTGCCCGCTACAAGGGCTTGCTTCTTAACACATTAGTAACTGAATCATGCTTCGCATGAAACATGATGCCACTTAGTACATGAAGGCAGTTATTAAAGGATTGTGCACAAATATACGTCATCACATGGCTTTCTTTTCACATATCTCAAAAAATGTAGACATCCGAGGGGGAACATGAGTATATTTCCTAGTTAAATATTGTAATCCTTTGAACAATTACACCACCTTTTTTGTTTGTTTGTTTTGGGGGGGCGGGGCATCACTGCCCTATGGTGGTCGTGGGAACTACCCAGCGCTGTTCCTGAGAGCCGCCGCTGGATTTGAAACGCCAACGCCGCGGGCCGCAGTCCCACACTCAACCACTTAAGCCAGCGGGGCTCAGCTGTACAGCACCTTTTACATTCGTCTTGTCATTGAAAAGATACATTTTCAAAAGATACATGTGGATCCTGAGCGATCCTGCTGGTACTTAGAATTCTTATAGCAGAGCTTCTAGCATCAGTCAGCACAGTTCGACACGCTGACCGATGAGGGCTAGCTAAATGGTGAACAGTGGTAACACCTAGCATAAGGAGGCAGGATACTCTTCGCTGTTGAGTTCTCATATTGTTTTAGGCACTTTGAAGTCATTCAAGAAGCACCTGTAGTATTACATGTTTAAAATTAGAGAATGTTAATGAGAATTTCAGAGGAATAGTGAGGGCTTGGAAAAAATCAGAAAAGGATTTAAAAAAGCAATACCTATGCATAATGCATGCATGCACAAGCACATACACACATACATGCTTAGGAACAGAATTAAATCATTCACCGGAGATTTTGATTGCTTTCTAATTCTATTTTTCCATGAGCTTTTTGAAGCATCCTCATACAGAAGAAATTATGTAAATTTGTAAGATAATTTAATAAAATGCTATCTAAATGTAAAATGTATTATAAATACCAGATAACCCAGAAATTATAAGTTAAAATAGTAGGCTGTGTGCTATAATAAAGATGGATGAATAAATTAGAGGAAAAAGGATATACTCTTAGATCAGTAAATGGTTAATTATATATCATTGTACGTATTTATTTTAAAATATTTGTTTAGTTAAGTAATGAATTATTTAAAATTAATTGTGGTACTGGAAAAGAATAATGGAAGTGTATGTGCAGAGAATATTGGAAGTGCAATTGAAAATACCATAGGTTCAGTCAGGTGCACATGAAGTGACAAAGGAGCAGCCTCATTTTTCAGTGCCCTAATGTCTTGTTCAGAAGATTTGTCTATGGCAGGGCTCGGCAAACTGCGGCTCACGAGCCATGTGCGGCTCTTTCAGTGTGAACGTGCGGCTCTGAAGTCACATTGAACACAATTGAAGGTCACTATTTCAGATCACCGGGATTTCATTTGTTTGGAAAAACATATTCAAGACTCTTGAGTGATTTTAAAATTACTAGGAGGGGCGGGATTGGCTCTCCGGTCTCAAGGGTTCACCGACCACTGCCCCAGTCCTAGGAGCCTGTTCATTGCTTGACTGCTGCTTTCAAGAGCACTGAGTGTGTACCCACAAGAGATGAAGTCTTCGACAGCTTCACACTTTCTCCATTTTTCGTAATGTCACCTAGTGGTCCATGTGTGAGGATTTTGGTCTTTTTACATTGAGTCATAATTCATATTTGTGGCTGCAATCTTTGATCTTCATTAGGTAGTGCTTCAAGTCCTCCTTACTTTCAGCAAGCGAAGTTTCATCTGTATATGACAGGTTGTTAATAAACTTTCCTCCAATCCCGATATGGACTATCCTTCATAAAAATCTAGCTTCTCTGAGAATTAGCTCAGCTTACAGATTGGTTAAATATAATGAGAGGACACAATCCTGTTGTAAATCTTCCAGATTTTAGACTACAAAGTATTCCCTTGTTCTGTGCACCTAGCTCTCTCTTGATCCATGTACAGTTTCTTCATGAGCAAAATCAAATAAACGATGTGAAATTCCTATTCATCTTAAGCTTATGCATATTTTTTAAAAATTGTAATCCATACAGTCAAATGCTTTGGCCCAGTCAAGAAACACAAGTGAACATCTTTGTTTACTGTTGTCTGCTCTGAGACAAGAACTATCTGACATTAGCAATGATATCTTTCTGCCATGTCCTCTTCTGAATGAAGCCTGAACTACTGGATTTTTCTTGTCAATAACTGTGTTGGATGACCTTTGGCAAAATTTTGCTGACATGTGATATCAAGAATATTGTTCCACAATTTTGGAAAGAAAGATTGAATAATGATATTGTCTTAGAATTGTGTTGGGTCATCTTTCTTTGGAAAGGTACCAATATTGATTCCTTCCAGTCAGTTGAACAAATAGATCTCTTCTAATTTCTTGGAATAAAAGAGTACTTCCAGTCCTTCCTAAGCTTATTGAAACATTTCAGTTTAACTTCATTCAGTTCCTGGTATCTTGTTTTTTGGCTAATGATTTCAATGCTGCTTGAACTTCTTCCTGCAACACCTTTTGTTCTAGCTCATATACTACCTCCTGAAAAGGTGGAATAGCTAGTAGTTTGGGGTTTTTTTGTTTTTGGTGTTTGTGTGTGTGGATACAGTGACTCTATATTCTTTCCAACCCCTTTTCGATGTTTCCTGCACCATTCAATAGTTTGCCTATTATAAGAAAGCTATAAGAATCTAACTTTCAGAAAAGGTATGAGTATATGAAGATTCAGTTGCAAGCATTCTGCCACAGGTTTATTTATAATAGTAAAAATAGTCTGATTTTAAATATCAATATATGTTAGATTATATCCCTATATAGGATAAAGTTAATATACCTGAAAATTTCAAAATTGCTTTGTACAGAAGAAAATGCTCATTTATTTTACTTTATATTAAAATCAACAGAGAACACTGGAAAAATGAACATATAATAGAATCCTTATTCTAATATAAAATATCCAAAACTTTATAAGTATTTTCTTCTTTGAACCATATCATTTACTTTTCACATGAATTTCATTTATGATATGTAATAAATTATTGAAATATTTTAATGCTAATGGGCAAAAAAAACTAATAATCAATGGTTTCCTTTAGATTAAATATAGTATTTAGGTGATAAGTCCTTTAGTTGAATAGAATTTTCCAGTATAAGAGGGGCATACAGAATCCTAATTTTCTTTGCATGTAGCACCTGGTAAAGGAAGATTAGAGCTATGCTTCTATTCATTCTTTAAAGATGTTTCTGTAGTCCTCAAGTCTATTGTGACTCATTGCGACCTTATAAGACAGATTATGAGTCGGTCTTCAAGGCTGCGCTCATTAGAGAATCAGATAGCCACATCTTTTTCCAATATGTCATAATTATCTATCATAACTAGGCTGAGAATTTTCGTTTGAACCATTTAGGTTAAGTATTTGAATGTTCTCATTTCCTTATTAATAAGTCATCTTTACTTTTTGAAACAATAACATTCCATCTCTTTATGTGCTTTGAAAACATCATTTTAAAATTAGATTAAGAAGACATGTCCTACAGAAATTAATCTGGACAAAAAATAATCATAGGTCATTAGAAACACTGAGCATAAAAATATTGTGAGTAAAAAAACCATAAGGTTTTCAGTTTTATTTTTATTTCTTACAGTTTTATGGGCATGTAATTCACATATACAATTGAAGCGTTGAGTCTTATCCAAAAGAATAGTACAGTCGGGCGGAGCCCTATTGGCATAGGTGTTTGAATGCGGAACTGCAGCCTGCGGACTTGGCGGTTCAAATCCAGTGGCGGCTCTCAGGAGCCGCGCTGGGTAGGGCCCACGACCACCAGAGGCAGTGATACACCCCCCCCCCAAAAAAAATAAACAAAAAGAATAGTACAGTCATTACCACAATCAATTTTAGAACATTTTCTCTACCCGCCCCCCCCATGATTAAATCACCTTTAAAATGGGTTGTGCATTCACATTCAGATCTAGTGCTCCTTCTCCCTCTCCCCTGCACTGTTTACTCCCCAAATTCCCCCACCCTCCTCATTACTGCCCCAGATCCTTGCATCAGTTATCTTTAGGCGTCCACTCCTCTCTGATTCACCAAAGAATAAAAATGAAATTAAGTTTTAAGGAAGAAACAATAGTAATATAATGACAGAAATAGAATTAGTAAGAAAGAAAAGACTACCATCAATGTTTAAAAAGCCAGAGAAGTTTTGACATGAGGTAAACAAGAGATCCTTGCAACTAGAAGGAACTCAAGTTGGGTTTAAAGGGAAATTAACTGACCAAGTATCAAGTTTGGGCCAACATAATCAGGGATACACTGATCTTTATTTGATAGGAAGTCCGTTCCAGATATTTGTGAATAGGGGGATCTTTCTGTGGCTTCATCTGACTACATAACATTGGGTTCTTACTGTCCTTCCCGGTCTTCCACCAATTGGGA
Organism: Nesogale talazaci; assembly: GCA_004026705.1. Lineage (NCBI taxonomy): Eukaryota > Metazoa > Chordata > Mammalia > Afrosoricida > Tenrecidae > Nesogale > Nesogale talazaci. Next base: position 59,830 of record PVJH01007248.1, read on the forward strand.
GTTCACCATCTTACCTCAAATATGTTTTCTTCATTTCATTTGAATTTCGAGATTATGCTAGCTTTGGATCACATGAACTGATGTTCGTCTTCCATGTGGACTTAGCTGACTCCTCACTTAGATGGCTGCTAGTTTCAGTATAAATCTTTCAGACCACAGACACTGTTCTGATCAATAGTGATCATCTGCTCTCTTCACCACACTTTGCTGTAGCAGCTTTATCGTGGGTGATTGTGTTAGTCTAAAGGGACTAGAGAAACAAATTCATAGAAACTCATATGTACATGAGAGTTTTATATGAAGGGTTATTATACATTAAGAAAGTATCCCAACACAGTCCAGTCCAAGCCTATAAGTGTGATATTGTCCCCAATCATGCATCATACTCATCAGTGAAATATCAGCATGTTTTCCAAAATGTAGAAACTCCCATTTCATGTTCTTACCTTGATTTTCCAGCAAGGGTCTCCCTGATTTTCCTCAGCCTTATCTCCATGTTGTATAATCTCAAATGGATGGTCATTTCCCCTCTTGAGGGAATTAACCCAGGCATTGTGATCTTTTTTCCTTCAAGTTGACTCTTGTTAGATACGATGTGTGGATGAGAGATAGCCTTCTCCACTTTTGTGTAGGAATGGGTTCCTAGGATTTGTTTAATTGATCTGCTTATAGAAGTGAAATCATATCATTTATTTCTGCTTTTGATACTTATAATGCCTTTATTTTTAGGAAGGTTTTATTTTCTTGTACTTTTGGAGGTGTGTTAGGTTGCTGATTTTAGATTTCTTCTCTTTCTTCATGTGTGTTTTGATGGATATAAATTTTCCATCAAAATTGAATACTGATTTTGCTCTGTCCCAAAGGTTTTGCACTTAATCTTAGCTAGAAGGCTGGGAAGCACTATGTCCCAAAGGCTTTGTGATGTGGTGTTACCATTCTCATTTGGGTTTTCAGTTTACATATTTCCATGTCTTTTCTAGAAATCTTATGAACTTGGGAATTCATGTGTTCTGTATTATATTTTACTCATATATGTAAACTACTATAGTATATACATATATGTATATAGTATAGTATATAGCAATGAGAAATAATAGTAGGCATTTAAATGGACTAAGTGTTTTGAGACTTTGTTGAAAGCATATGTCTCTTCTGAATTTAAACTCACTGAATATCTCACTAAGTTTAAAGAGAAAAAAAGGATATTCAAAACTTTTGAAAAGATGTCATTTGAGTTGAAGTTGATCTATCATGATAATTTCAGATATCTTTCAAGCAATTTCCTTGAAGACTCTCAGATAATTTGAAATATGGAATAGCTAGAGCAAGAGAAAAGTGATCAAATGACAACCATTGCCCGGAGTGATCTTTCATGAAGGGGGCTAATGGATTAGAGAGTGATCTGGGAATGTGTTGGTCATGTAGGGAGTAGGCAACAGTGGCCGATTCTACATATTTTCAAATGAAGAACTCATTGCTGACAAGGAGATGGCATTCTTTTCTGTATCCTGCTCTGCCTGAGAAGCTTTTAAAAGCAAAGCTTCCATTTTGAGGATAATTGATAGGGCATAGTGTAATGATATCTCTATGACATACTATATACAATTACAGAACCATCCCTGCTAATACTTAGCTCTGTCACTTTGGAGGTCCATTACCTTTTTCCACCCAGCAAGGGTCCTTCTCATCAAAAGGTTCTCCAGTAAGTGCTCTGAGAGCAGAAATAGCTAATGATTCCCTGCAGTTGAAGCAAGTCAGGTTGGAGATGGAGTTTTGGCACACATCCCTGAATGCCTTTGACTAGAAGTGACTGAGGCTGCTAGATCCATGTAGACTGGACAGGATACCTGAAGTATGAAACAAAATTCAAACAGAAAGCCCCTAGTTACTCAGATATGTGTCCACTGTTTGCCTAGCCATAATATGAGTAATGTGTAATTGCTGTGATTATAACATCCAGTTTACTGATTGCCCTTGACAAGAAGACACAAAACAGATGAAATTGTGGTGTTAATCTGTGAATGTACTTTATTGACATACACCACTTAATTAAACAATAAAATAAACACAGAAAAGGGTCCCAGGAATGTGTGTGTGTGTGTGTGTGTGTGTGGGAGAGAGAGAGATAGAGATGGGGGTGGGGGAGAGAGAGAGAGAGAGAGAGAGAGAGAGAGAGAGAGAGAGATGTCTGAGAGCACAGGAATGGAAACATGTTTATTAAAGTATAACTTTTAGTAATCACAACACGAAGTGCATCTGATCTAGAAAATCAGAGGCACTCAGAAGTGAAAGGGAACACTGTAGAGAGACATTTCCCACATTGTTATAGTTGTTATGAGGTGTGACAGAGTTGATCTCAACTATTGAGCAAAACATTGGCTGGTCAGAGGCCATGTACAATTGTTGCTATGTTTGAGCACCTTGTTGCAGCCACTGGCCACTAAGTCACTTCCAATGTCTTTCTCTTTTTTTATATCCCCCACTTGACCAGGGATTTTTATTATGTGAGACAAACATGTCCAAAGTACCATATTTGTGAGATCATAAGATGCACTTGTTCCCCCCAAACAGAGGGAAAATGAGGGAGAAAAATAAAGGGGGGGGGAGATGAGGGTATGTCTTATGATCTGAAAATGTGGTACCCCAGAACATTTATTTATGATCCCACTTACTGTCCACTGCTGTTTGCTTGCTGTGGATTGCTGTATGTTCAGGGAAGTCCCTCCTCCTGGAGTCTCAATATCACACGATTGGCACAGCACATGTATATGACACTTACAGACCAGCAGAATGAGAACATTGAGACAGAAGGCAACTAGGTATGATACCAGGTAACGTCCCGCCCAGTGTTGTGTGATGCAGTACAGTGTCCTGACAGGCAGGCAGAGTCCATCTTGGTATGAGATAGACATAGAGTCTCTCCTGCCATGCAAAGTCCTGCCTGTCAGGTTGGTTGGTCCCTTTTCATAGGGATAACAAGCTGTATGAGTAACCGTGCTAGAACTTATTGTTAAAGATCCTGTGTCATTCCACCTCCTTCCTGTTTTCGTTGCTTCTCTACTTTACTAAGCATGATGTCCTTCTCCATGGATTGGTCTCTCTTGACAATATATGGTCATGATCAAAGTTTTTATTTTATTTTAACGCATTCTAACTTGATTGGCCTTGGCAGTTGAAGCATGAATTCAAGGTTTAAGGTAATCACAATGATTTAGGTTTGTGTTGTAGCAAAGCATTTAGATAAATTCATTTTTCTCTATAGTTTTTAAAAACAGCTTCCCTATATAAATTGGGTTAAGAAGTACAAGAAGCTTATGACCCCAATTCTACTGTACAAACCCAACTATAACATAACATGTACATGATACAAATCAGAGTCCTCGACACAGGGAATCGAGGACAGATTAAACCATTCAGAACCAATAATGAGATACTCGGGGCACTAGGAGGGTAGGGGGAGAAAGAGGGACATGATCACAAGGATCAACATGTAACCCCCTACCAGGAGGCCAAACAACAGAAAAGTGATAAAGGGAAACAGCAGTTGGTGTAAGACATGAAAAAAATTATGAAATAGCAAGGGTTCATTAATGAGGGAAGGGGGAGGCGGAGAGAAAATGAGCTGATATTTAGGGCTCAAGTAGAAAGTAAATGATCATGGAAGCATATGCACAAATGTGCTTGACTGCAACACACCTGGGTATTCTGAGGACTGGACCTTCTTACTATTCATTTTGATAATTTGGAGAAATTATCTACTGCCTATAATTTCTCTCCTCTGCAACGAATTATTTTCTCAATACTTCTCTTTGCTGGCTATTTATAGCTTTAAGACTTAAGATGGATAGATAGGTGGATAGATTGCAATAAGAGGTGTATGAACCCCCAATGAATTGATTTTTTAAAGCTTCAGGAAGCACGTATTGGCATTCATAAGTTAGGTAACAGAATTGCAATCTTGGAATCACTTTACATTGGCTCTGTGATTTCTTTGCAAGTAACTGAACTCAAACCTTCGATTTTTATTTTTCTAAGATTGATATTGCCAATATGTCTGCTTCACAAGGCTACTATAGAAACTGAAATCAACATTCATGGAAACCTTTAGACACACTACATGTCGTTTGAATGTGATAGCTCTCTCCCTTCCCTTCCTTCTGCTCATATGAAAACTAGCAAGACATCTTGCTGGGCTCTTTTGAGGGGAAGCGAGTGAATGTTATGTACCAGATTTAATAAAGAAGAGGCTGAGGTTTCACCAAATAGGGAGCTTGACAGAGTCAGCCTTACGAGAGCCTGAGGTAAAGACTCCACATGGTGCAGCATGGAGGCTACTATTCTTTCCAGAGCAACTCGCCTGGGTATTCGGATGGCTAGACCTTCTTACCACTCACTTGGATGATTTGGGGAAATTATCTACTGCCTATATTTTCTCTCCTCTGCAACTAATTATTTTCTCAGCACTTCTTTTTGTTGGCTATTTATAGCTTTAAGACATAATCATATAAGTGCCATATCATTATGTCATTAATGTGAAATAGATGTTGACTTTGCAATTCTGTGAATCTATATGATAGACTGAGTAGTATTCTTCTGAAAGGATATATATATATCTCAATGTGGAAAACTATATGCCCCTTGAAGGAAAATGGATTTCTCTTCTGGGAGGAGGGTTATAGAGAAAGATTGAAGAGGTGAGCAACAACTTGTGTTTTTCTTAGTTATTTTTCAAAGTGGAGCTATTTATAAAATGTAATGTTTAAAGTAAGAAACTATTCAAACCTTATGGCAGAAGTATGTGTTATATAAATATGCCAAAAAGCAAGAAAAATAGGAATTGCTTTATATAGAGAGTGCATGAACTTGAATATTCCCAAAGGGATAACTTATGCCAGATAGACTTTGCCTAGTTTTATTGCGCTGCCGACAGTGAGTGCATCACTTTTGTTTAGTGTTGTTTATTTGTTTTCCTTTGTAGGCTTGTTTGGGCACTAATAAAACATGACATAAACTAAGTAAGACATCCTAGGAATATAGGCCTTGTGAACTAATTCTGAAAATTAGCCAGTGAAAAATTGAACAGTATCTACTCTAAGCCCACCATCAGTGTAGAGTTGATTTGAACTCACAGCAACGCCTCTATAAGAGAGATGAAAGCTGCTTCTTGGGGTGTCTTAGATTGTAGCTCCTTAAGGGCACAGACAGTCTCATCTCATCTGGGAAATAAATGGGTGGTGGTGCTAGAACATTGATGCTGTGTTTACCAATAAACAATTAGCACAGACAGGACCCCCATGAGGGATTTGAGCTTCAGAATGACCGTGAAGTTCACAGAGGATCAGCACGCTTTTGTTCTGTTGTACACCTGATCCTGGTGAGTTGTAGTTGACGCGATGGCAAAAGAAGACAAGACAACAGCAGCACACCCGCAGAGACATTTTCTATGTTACCAGGGTGATTCGTTTACCCGGTTTACAGTGAGGGGAAGGATGAGGGAATGCTCTCTCGGGAAGAGTTCTTGGGACATGACAGAGCTGCTGACGAGTGAGCCAGTTCCATTCTCATGTGATTGCTAGAGATAAGAAGTGTCACCAGGCACTTAAAAGGAGTGTGGACTGCACCAGTTGGCATTGTCAGAGGTGGTGATACCAAAATGATGGCCTGTACAGTTGTGTACAGTGGTTAAGAAGGTGTGTATTATTTTTATTTTATATAATAGCAGTTATAATAGGAAAAACATTTTGTAAGCTCACTAAATATATGTATGTATATACCTACAATAGGCTACTCTTCTATTTCAATGTGCTTGGTAAAGCTACCAATATGCTTTGACCAGAGTTGTCTTTATTGCCCAATTATAACAATGCCTGAAATCATGTGGCTGATCTGCTTATGCTAAAAATACTGCCTCCTTTTCTTCTTCTTCTTCTTCTTCTTCTTCTTCTTCTTCTTCTTTTTGCTGCTGGAGTATTTACATTTGATGATTTGATCATATTTTCTGATATTTAACAACTTTATTGTGGTAAGAGTTTCTACATCAATATTTTGATGAGAATAAAGCACTGAGTACAGAAAAATTCTAAGAAAAATATTAAAGTGGCTTCTGCTCAGTTACTAATACTGTAAGTAATTAAGTTGTAATTCAAGGTAGAAAGATCTCATAAGACAATGTTGTTGATATTCATATAATTAGGCATGGTCTGGTATGGGAGGGGGTACTTGAGGGATACTGATCCATCAGTTAAGAGACTGGTCACACCAACTCTGGTGACATTTCTGCTATGAGCTCAAGCACCTCGAGACTTTGGGGAGTGTTGTTGAAGTGAATGAATGTCGCGAATAAATTATAATGTGTGATTTTCTCACGAGTCCCTAACATGAGTCTGATTATATCTGTTCATTTCAGGACACAGACTATTTCGTGGGTTGAAAATGACATCTTAGTTGTCTGTGGTAGTGTGGATGTTTATTCCTTTCTAGATCTTGACATGCAAATCAAATAGATAAATCATGCTGTGTGCTGTGCGTCTTGTTCATGTAGATTTCACAAAAATGTGCTGCTGCTGTGTCCCACTCCCTACTTCCCATGGATCAGTTCTGACAGCCAGAATCACTAGCAGGGTCTCCAATGCAAGACAAGGTATGGAGGGCCCCAGAGTCCAGTGTCTCTCGGAACACCCTAGTCTGTGGGAGTATACTTCAGCTTCCTATTATTGTTTTATTTCTGTGCCTTTATAGGTATTCGTTATTAATAGAAACAACCCCAAAGATGTCAAGATGGCAAACTTTCCTTTGTTCACAGGGTGGAAAATCCAAGGACAGTGCTTCCAAAGTTTGTGGTGGAAGGCTTCTTTAAAACTCTAAAGTTCTATGATCACATCTGACAAAAGTATGTAAGCCTCCAAGTTAAAGCCAGCTTGAAGCAAAATCACCCCTAGCATACATGCATGTGCACATGTCTGTGTACACACCGGGCTTGCTTGCTAACAGCCACCATACAAAGCTTGAAAGGTCAATGGTAAACCAGGAAAGATTTTCCTAAGCAGAGCTTGCTGACAGTCGGAGCGCAGGGAAGTAAACACTCTAAGTACACCTGTAGATAAATGCATTACCTTTGTGGCTATATTTATGTACAGGATCACTCAAGAAATGTTTAAAACTGAGAAGTTATCTGGAAAATAAATAGAATAAAGAGGTAAAAAATTAAAACATTAACTATGATTTGGGAAATACCTTGTTCAGAGCAATATATGACCAACAAAGCAAAATAAACAAATAAAGCCCTGCCACCAGGCTAATTTTGATTCACAAAGACCCTGAGGCTATAAAAATGAGTATTTCCCAGAGCAGGCAGCCTTATATTTATCCTAAAAAGGGACTTATGGGTTTGAACTGCCAACCTTACAGTTAGCAGTCCAATGATTACCTAGGCTTCTTATACATGACATATGTGAGCACTGAAGAATGTCACATTTAATCTTCTAGGATGTATATACAAAACTAAATATCTTTTCATAATCCCTGTGATCTTCCCCCCAAGGTTTAAGTATTTCTAATATTCCGAGTAAAGTGTTAGGTGCTGCGAATTGATGTTCCCATAAAAACTCATAAGACAGTGACTAAGATGGGCATTTTCTAGTTTAAGGAAATGCGACCAGTTCTGTGATATAGCTATGAGCTGTGATATAAGTCTACAGGCAAAAGTACTCACAGAACCTGGGAGAGCATCAGAGGAGGTAACATATGGATTTACACATACAAAGATTAGAGCCTCGTCATCTCACCTTCTGGCACCTTTGTTTTTGACCTTGCCAGCAGTGTGGCTGAGACTGGAACTGTTATTGGAGAAGATGTCCTTCAGAGTCCAGGGAGGAGGTTTTTAAAGTGATTTAAGATTCAATGAAGAGTAATCAATTTTATATCGTAAATGCTTAATGTAATTGGCCAATTTCTTTCTGAATTATTTTCTATCTTGTGCCCAGATGATTGTCTCTAACAGTGTGAGATAATGACATTTTTAAAAAATTCCATTGCCTTCAACTCAATTTTTACAGTGAGTGAGAAATGTAGATACAAGTATGTTATCATACCTAATATGTATGACATCACTTAAATTATGGAAACAGGGTTTTTTTCTTTATCCAAAATTATCTTATAAATTGTATTTACATACATGAAATGTTTACATAAAGAGTCCTCTTTATGGTTAGACTAAAACCTGATTTCTAAACATCACCTTACATAGAACATCTTACATGATGAGTTCAGCATTAAATTTTCCTTAGCAAACTATACATAACAATTAAGGATGCTATGGCCATTGATTATTGTGAAATTATTAAGGGGTACCAGAGAGGAGCTGCTTTAATTTTCATAATCAGAAAGCATTTATCTTCATTCAAAGGGCTGTGGTGGAGTTCACACAGGTCAGGATCTGTGTTTCACTTGGTCTAAAAAGTCAGTTGGTATCTTGGATGTCTGTGAGGTCTAGCAGTGTGTGTGTGCGCACAGTAACCCAGGAATAGGAGAGGCTGATTAGTTGAAGAGTGCACGTAGTCAGCTGCTCATGAAGGGGACACAGCCTCCATCAAAACTGTACCAGGGCACTATTTATAGAAAATGGTATTCCAGAATTTGCACTTTTGCAACTGGGGCATATCTAAGGACACATAAATATATTAGACAACAAAAGAAAGAAAACGCATACCTGTCACTAAAATAGCATGACTTCCTAGTTTTCCAGAGATGAGTTTCTGGTTTAATCCAAAGTTCATGAAATTATAGCTAACATCAGGAAGAGGAGTTATTATTTTTGGCAAGAAAGACAAATTGACCAGATGCAGAGGTGGGCCTTTGAAGAAATTAAACAATACCCAGGAAAATAGCAAACTCTGAACCTGGCTCCCCCGTAAACCCTCAGTGTGTTGGGCCAAATGATTCTGTGCCTTGGAGAGAATACATGCAATTTAGGAAACCCCAATTGTAAGGCTCCCGAGGAAAGGGCATTCTTTGGCAGCAGCTGGTGTAACAATGGAGGGAAGAAATCTCTAGCAATTATAAAACAGAAGATACTCACAGAACTACTGAGAGCAGGAGAGTTCACCTTGGGAAGAACTGGAGACAAGGGTGGATTGAGAAAACATTTATCTTAAATGGGATCATACTTTTACCACCTTACTAGTGTTCTTCTGGTCTAATTTACATCCACAGCCTGAGTTATACTCCTGCAGCAAACTTTTATTTTGAGGGCTAATGTATAAAACTCTCTTCTTTCTCCTAAGCAAACACAGCTTTGCTATGTGAAAGAAATAATGATTGTGTTAACGATTTGAATTAGTTACTTTGCTCTCTCACTCTCAAACTAGCCATAACAATCTGAGTCTATGAAATGGTACCTGGGTCAACAAAACCTGTTTCTATTATTGTTCATGGTCAGCCTCGTTTGGCAGTAAGTTCATGTTGGCTTGTGGGACCCACTGCCTACTCAAAAAGAACAAATTCATTGAGTGAAACTTTTCATAGGACAACATTGAAGTTTCAACTTTTCATAAGACAACATTGAAGTTTCAACTTTTCATATGACAACATTGAAGTTTCAAGAGAAGACAACAAATATATTGATAGTCGTCTCACAAAGAGGCCCGGTGGAGTAGCTGGCTCCCCATGTCGCTGCTCACCACACAGTTAAGGGTTCAGACCCACCAGCTGCTATCTGTGAGAATGATGAGTCAGACAACACCCACAAAGACATAAAATCTTAGAAACCCAAATGGGGGAGTTTTCCTGACTATATGACAGGAAGTCTCTTTGTGTTGTGTTTGTTTTTAAGTATAAGGCAGGAGGTTCCTGAGTGCAAGACTTGGTTTGTGGCTAGCTTGGTAGATTGAATCTTTACAGGGACTCCACGCAAAAAAAAAAAAAAAAAGATGGTTGATTGGCTTCTGTAAAGATTATAGCCAAGTAAACCTGTTGGGGCTAAATTTTGCTCTGTAACAAATTGGCTTCCCATGAGTTAGACATCATTTCAGGTGAGCAGGCAATTTCAAGAAACTGCTATAGTCCAGTCATAGAATTTTCACCTTCAGTGCAAGAGACTGAGGCCAATACTGCTTAAGAATAGTCACTACTCATCTGTCAGTGGAAGTTTGCATGATTTTAGGATATTGAGGTAGTTTGTGGGAAGAAGGACTTGGAAGAAAGAACTGGTCATCTCCTTGAGAAAACCAGTCAGTGAAAATGCTGTGGATCACAATGGTGATCATGGAGATCTACAACTGATAATGGGGATGATACAGAATTAAGGAGAGTGGAAATCTTTTGTGCTGGAAACGGACTTGAATCAATGATGGACTTAAAGGCAGTTAACAAGTGCAAAGCAGATGTTCAAACACTGATTCATCATCCCCTTTTCTAGCTGATCCTCATATAAAGTCTGTAAAAAAATACATTCCCACTTCCTACATGACAGAAGGGAGCTTTGAGAAATAATGAGACTTGTGTGAGGACACCCAGCCATTAGGTGGCAGGACAAGGTATTAACCTTGGTTTTGATGCAAGTCTGTGGGGGGGGGGGGAACCAAGAATCATACATTTACAAGATTCCAGTTGGGAGGGAAATGAAGACAACTGTGATTGAGAGCAATGTTTCTCAAGTGATAATGTGCGAGAACTGTCACTCTGGGGGTTTTGTTAAAATTTGGATCCTAGTTAGGCAGATCTTCTTTGTTTCCTAACAAGGTCCTTGGTGTGAAACTGCTGGTTCATGAACCACATTTGGTATTCAAGGAGCTGATCCTTATAGTCTTATACACTGTGTGGACCCATATTCCTTCCTAAGCATCTTTTCATTATTCTACCATAGCATACACCTGACATCCACATGAAGCTCGGTTATTACAGCGCAATAAAGTGTATTCCCTTACTTGAATCTCTCTCTCTCAACACACACACACACACACACACACACACACACACACACACTTCCTCTCCTTCCCCCTCTTTATTTCTCCCTCCTTTTCCCCTACCCCTCTCTCCTAGTTACTTTGTTGGTTCATGTACCCACCAAAGAAGACACTCTGAGCAGCAGCATGATTTATATCAAGGCACATCTCATTCACAGCACTTTTATATGCTGTCTCCTCAGGTTTTCATTACATCAAAGATAGTGTACATAATAAATCTGTGCAGGCACAGACTGGACAATTAGTATGTTTTCTTAAAAGAGCAGAGCTTTCAATTCAAGAGAAAATTCCCTCAGGGACATTTAGAAAATTGCATATAGCACTTGTTAAATTTGCCAATAATTACACCTGCCCAAGTATTTGATTCATCTAAAGTAACACCCTTGAGATTTTTTCTGTATTTTCTTTTTTGTTTAACCTTTGGATGTCATGATATGTACAGAGGAAAAAACTGTTAAATGGATATAAGTAAGTATATAGAGAACAAATATGCTAGTAGTTACCAGGGAAAAGAGGAAGAAAAGGGCAGCTATTGATTAAAAGGTACTGAGTATTTGTTAATGACAGTTATCTGGAAAAGGTTGTGGTGATGGTTGCAAACACAATCTTAAGAGTATTATCACTGCATTGTATTTATAAAAATTATATCAGTTAACTTCTTGTATATATTTTACTACACGTGGATAAAGAAGAAGAAAAAAGCCCAAGAACAAATACATAATTACATAGTATAGAGTTTCAAGCTGGTTTGGATCAGTTCACTCAAGACCAAGGAAGCAAAACCAGAATAAGGCCAAAAATTTAAATTTTAAGTGATCCAGAGTGCTCACTGGAATGCAAAAGTTGGGAGAGGGTGAGTGAGCCCTTTCAGGAGTGCGGTAGGAGACTGAATTACTGCCAAGACTGTGGAGAGATCCAGGCGTGCAAGTGGCACAGTTAGCTGGTTTCTCTGAGCATGACACCCATGTGTGTGACTCAGTCAGTCAAAAAATTTGGTTGACATTCAACACATACCCTGCCCTGATTTTCTAGGGAGATTAAATGTCTATCAAGTTTTCAACCTGCAATTTTTTCCCATTCTGTTATCATTCCAATTTGCCCACATTTTTGGATCCATTTCAAAATCATTTTGTTACCATGACTGAACCTGCCTAAGCTGATTAAAGTCCCTGAAATATTAAGTGGATGTTATTCTGCAAATCAAAAAGTTCCAAAGGACACCTCTGATTTATCAAAAACTGATGAAAATTTAAATCTAAATATTGCTGTTTCATTGTTGTGTGACACTGAATAATATGTTGGTTTCCATGATGGATAAGAACATCCCTAAGATCAATTTGATTTCTAAAATTTGGTGAAGGCACCAAGCCCTCCCTTCTACTGGCACATGCTGTATTTACTGCATTTTTGATGAAAGAATTGGGATTTCAGACAGAATACATACTTCCTGGAGAAAACATAGAGCACATGAGATGAAAGACTAAATGAAGAAAAGCCTACCTGTCTCAGAAAGCATGGGTAATCTCTATGCCAGGGCTTCCCAGAGTATAGTGTGCATGTGAATCACCCAAGAAAATGATGGTGGCAGCATATGTGCACATGTGCTTGACATACTGGATGACTGTATGGATTGTGATAAAAGATATAGGAACTCCAAGAAAAGTACTTTAAAAATAAAGTTAAAATATATTCAGGAGGTCTGGGACTGGTCAAAGTTCTGTCTTTTAGCAAGTAGGCAACAGTGGTTCAGCCCTTCTTTGACCTGGCTTTGGATAGCAATGCGCTATACAAGAGATGGTCTTCAACCCTAACTGCTCATGAGAATCACCCAAAGAGATTCAACATCTGGTGCCCAGGCTGCACTCAGAATAAGTAGATTAGAATCCTTGTCAATGGGACTCAGACCTCATTTTAAAGCTCCCAAGTCATTCCAGTGAGGAGCCAAGATTGAGAACTATTATTCTATCCCACTCTCATTTATTCCTCATGGTTTCCAATATTTGGGCTGTGTGTATTTTTTATAAACACTCCAATCATGATGATAGTAGAGTTCAACATAGATTTCACTCTTGCATTTATATGCGCAGTAGATAAAACTGACTATGCAGGAGATTATGTTATTCATCTGACAGACTATATTCTATCTATATCTATGACGGGAATGCAAGAGTTCCTGGGACAACTCTTTTCATTGCATTTCCCCATAAACTTTTTGAAGTCCCTTGTTTGATATGAGAAGACTATCTCTTACTGTTTTCCTCTAGATACCAACTAGTTTCTACTCTCCACCCACAACACTCCACTCACGTCAATGACGGGTACATTTTCCTATGACTACATAGGTTTCATGGAACCCTGGTGGTGTAGCGGTTATGCATTTGGCCTAATAAAACCAAAGTTGGCAATTTGAACCTACCAACTCTGTGTGAGAAAGATAAAAAGATTCTGCTTCCATAAAGATTTACCAGGAAGCATAGAGGACAGCTGTACTCTGTCCTTTAAGATCACTGTGAGCAGAGTTGATGTCAGTGTGTAGCATAAGTCTCAACCAGGTGTGCCTTTTAACTTACCTACTTGGTGTGTTAGCTATGACACTAGCACTTAATCTATGATGAGTGAACTTGAGGGAACTAATCATCTCCCCCTTCCCTTCCCATTCTCTCTCTTGTCATTTCTCTGTCATTTAGGGCTCGTGCACACTGAGCATGTGTTCTGTATCAGTGATGTGCCAGATACATCACTGACATTTGTAGAGAAAAGCAAGGACTTTGGAATCAAACCCTAGAAGTGAAATTGCATGGCCAAAGACTAAATATTTTCATGGCCTTTGGCACAAAAGCATAAAATTCGAGTAAATTTCTCTTCATAGAGATAAACTTGCCACTCATTATTTTTAACATCCATGCTTTTGATTAAAACACTTTTATATTTCCTGGAATTATGGTAAATATATTCATATTTTCACATTTATTGTGAGTGTTCAAAGCAATGATATGCTGATAAGGAGTATTGAGCAAGATATCAGTCGATGGAAACTCATGCATTAAGTATTTTTGTTACCAGCAGCTATCACTATTATTTTTTAATAAAGTTGTATAATTTTCTGTAAAGACATGCACATCAGCTAAGATTCCCATTAATCATTTCCTACACACATTATTTAGTAACATTGGTCACATAATGCATGAACATTCTCAGTATTTCCATTCTGATGGTTCCGTTTCCATTCACTTAGATCTTTTGCCCACTGAGATTCTCAGCTTTGTTTCAAAATTGTCTGGTCTTACATATTTGATATTTAAAGTTTTCATTATATTTACAGATGACATTTATTTAAGCCTATTTATTAGTTTTCTATATGGTGACCTGAGGGATTAGTTTGTGTTCCAAGTTTGAAGAGTGCCTCAAATGAATGGATTCCGGGAGCCCTCAACCAGTCTACTTGATTTGATGTTTTGTTCAAATTGCAGCTTTGTTTTATATGTATTTTTCCCACTCAGTCTGGAGACATCTATTGTGTCTTGATTAGAGCAGTGATCTGCTGAAGTTGGTCAAAGGGGTTTTCCCAGGTCTCTGCAGTCAGCAGATGATTGCAAGTCAGTTCATTCGATAATACTCTGGTCTTAGTCTACTTATGGTGTTTTCAAAAGAAAAAGGTCTGATTGAAGCAGTGGCTCCCAAAGGGATCTGCTGTACAGGTTAAATTCAAGGTATAGGAGTCAGATCAGACCGTTATAGTAAATGTTTTTGTTTATTTGTTTCCTTCCTTCCTCGCTTGCTTTGGAGAGGGGTATTCCAATGGTCTAATCTTGATAGATTTCCTTTGAGGACACAGGATAATTGCAAAGATGTATTATGAGGAACATTTAAGAAAATTAAAAGCTATATTGTTGAGAAAAAGGCAAAGTTTCACTGAAGAATTATTCTCTATTCTGACAATGTACCTCTTCATTTTTTGAAGATAGCAAGAGCTACCCTATAAGAATTCCATTAAGAAACTGTACCCCAACTACCATACCATACTCATCTTGCTTATTTGGATGTATTTTTGTTCCCCAAACTCGAAGAACTGCTTTAAGATGCTGATACTGTTGTGGTATGGTATAAATCAAAGAGGACAGACTTCTTTGCAGAACTGTTAAAGAAAAGAAAACACAGTCTTCATTATTGTGTAGACCTAGATGGAGAATATGCCAAGTGCAAGCAGCTTCATATTTTGGTATGTGTTTAGTAAATATTTCTCTTGTTTTATAGTAATTCATTTTGACTTATACCTCATAAGTCATGTGGATGTTCACATGCATATATGAATGTATATACTTATTCATATACATGAGGAGCTCTGATGATTCAGTGGTTAACTGTTTCAGTAGTAGCTAAAAGGTCAGCAGTACTAAGGTACTAGTTATCTGTAGGATAAAGATGTAACAGTATGTTCCCATGATGAGGACAGCCTCAAAGACCCTATGGAATAGCTCTTCTTTGTCTTTACAGGTCTTTGTGTGTTGGAATCAATACAATAATAACAATATATACATTCATTACTATATACATACCAAGGAGGCTTAAAAACATTGAAGCAACATTTTATATGACAGTGGAATTTTCTACCAACTTTTTAAAACTCCTTCCTACTCACACATAAGTTTGGTTGTTTTTGTTTAAAAATTATAAATGCCACCATAATTACCACAGGTTATTGCCAAAATGTATCATGCATGCATTTTATTGGCATCATTTACCTTGGGCAGACTGTATATATGTTATCCCCATTCGATGTTATCTTTTCCATCACTAAAGCAAGACCTACTATCTGGAAAGTAGATCCTCTTTTCCTTGTCCCCCAATGCTGGTACCTACTAATGAAATTTAGTCTCTTATATTTCATTTTTTTAAAAAATATACACAGCATTTAACTTAACCAGTGGTTCTCAAACTATGGGTCATGACCCTTATGGGGGTCAAACAATGCTTTCACAGGGGTTGCCTGATCCATAACAGTAACAAAGCTACAGTTATAAAGTATCAACAAAATAATTTTATGGTTGGGGAGGTCATTATCACATGAAGAACTGTGTTAGAGGGTCACTACATTAGGAAGGTTGAGAATGACTCACTGAGCTAGACCATTTTGGCTTTGTAAATATGCGATAAGCAAACACTCATGGTTCTCCACAATTAAATAGTGTGTGTGTGTGTGTGTGTGTGTGTGTGTGGTATGAGATTTTGTCAAGTCTAAGTAGATTAAGGTCATCTGGAAAGAGATATCAAGAATCCAAACCATCCTTTACCAAGCATAATAAAGGGAAAATGACTTAATGAAGAGCAACTATAGGAAGAGATGCCAAAACCTCCTACAAGGAGCTCATGAACCAGGGAAAGGGGCTAGCAGGTTAGGGTGATGGCCCAGGCTCCATTTCCCTCTGTTCTCATCCACATCTGTTTCCTGGGTAAGGTCCACTCGAGACACAGAGCGAGAGAAGCAAAAGTCCAATAACTTCTTTTCTCTGTTGTCCTCCAGGGCCATCCTTGTAGACGTCTGCTTTAAGTTTCATAATTCACAAATGTCCAATTTCAAAATTCCTTCCTTCCTCAGAATTTTTTTCATAAGATCTCACAATTATCCCTATGCCTTGATGCTGTCCCTTTGTAGTCCTCAAGACTGACCTTGAAGCACAAGGGAGCAAAGGCTTCAATCTGTTCTCTCCCTGACAATGAAAGTGATGTTCCTGGTCAGAAGAAGAACAAGAAGCTAATAAGAAGCTGGTTAGGTTAGCGGGTTTCACACAGGACTGCCCACTGCACAGTAGGCATGTGGAAACTAGCAGGCGCTCTATGGGGGAAGCACAGGGCTTTGTAGTCATGGGAGCAGTTTACAGCCTCAGAAATCAATAGGGGCAGGTTTACACTGTGCTCCAGGGTTGCTGTAAGGCCAAATGTACTTGTCAGCAGGGAATCCATTTTTGTTTTTTGTTTTTATTTTGCTTTGTTTTTATCTAGATGCAACTAGTCATTGCATCATCTTTTCCTTTCTAAATTCCAAGAGTGCTGGGCTGAAATCCACTGAGTTGCTTCTCCTGAAGATGCCTCTTTAGCAGTAAGTGTGAGGAAGCTTTATCAGTGGTTTGATGGGGTGAGGGCAATTCAAGTGGATTCCAAGAAACTGGGCTTTATTGGCATGATCTGTCTTCTCCCAGACTCCTGCTGGACCTTTGTCCTCAAAGATGGAGTCCAACCTTTATCGCTTCTCCATGCTTGGTAAATTCGCTAATGACATTGTGAATGAGATACGCTTCCCGTACCAAAATAATGACTCAGGGGTACAGTCACTCTAACAGAGCATTCACTATAGAACACCATTTAGATGAGGAAAAGTAGGTTGAGACAATTACATAGGAAATTTTGGTAACGTAAGTATAAAGAGGAATTATTATAAACACTTGAAGGAAGTAAAACTACACAATGTGTTTACCAATCAATGAAGGCATAAGAGCAATTGGGAATGAGAAGCTTCAAAGAAACTGTCAAATTTCTGATTTGTACAAATGGTTAGCTTCTTTCATTTATATAACAACAACAGAAATCCACTACTACTTACTAGCCATAAAAAAAGAAAATCCATTTAACTTTCTAGAAACCAAGTTTCTTTTAAAAATTTAAGACAACATCAGGAACTCCTAGTAGGATTGTTGAAAGAAATATATATAATTTATAGGTAAAGAATACATAATATAACATTTTGATATCTAGTATATAAGAAGGATTCAAAGCACACCAGAGATGGAGAGGAAAAATATATATTGCTGAATTTTTTCAAAAAATTGGCTTCTAAGTCAAATCTATTTCATTTTATAATAAATTCATTCTTGTATTTTATCATCATCATTAAAAGTAGTAATATTTAAATATTTTATGAGCATGATATATACTAAAAGAAAATGAAATATTAGTGATAATATTGGTCCTACTAAATTATAAATTATAGCTATTAATTTCCTTCATAAGGACCTATAGGACATGGTAGTATGTTCCCTTTGGTTTCTGAGACTGGGAATCTCTGTGGGAACAGAAATCTTCAGCTTTCCTCAAGAGATTCACTGGTGCTTTCTCACTGCTAAGCTTATGTTTAGCAGGCCTACATGCAAACCACTATTCCTCCTGGGCTCTAATTTACATATAGAATGCATTTAATCCTCAAAGAATTCCTTTAAGACAGATACTATTATTATTCGCCACTTTAGACTTGAGGAAATTAAAATCAAAGATGCTAGGTTATTTACCTACAGTGAGTGAGATTTGACCTATGGAATTGGTAAAGAATGATAAAGACACTATGAACTGCCAGAATAACACCCTGTCTGTCTTGGAAGCAATGCAGTCAGAAGGCCCTGAGCGAGACTCTTCCCCATGTACCTTGGATTGCCACCAGGAAAACCCAGTCCTTGGGAAAAGAATATCATGTTAGGTAAAGTCAAGAGTTGGTAGAAAAGAAAGAACTTCAATGAGATGGAATGATAGACTGGCTTCCACTGTGGACTTCAACATAACAATCTAAAAGATGACACTTTTTTGTCAGTGGTTTGTTCTGTGAACGTAAGATTTTGTAACATTTTAGCTGCTAACCTCAAGGGCAGACATTCAAAGCCATAAGTTGTTCTGTAGGAGAAAAGAGAAGCTTTCTATTCCTGTAAAGAGTCATAGTCTCAGAGACCAGCAGGACAGTTCCGCCCTGTTCAACAGGGTGGTTGTGAATCAGGATCAATGGCAGTGAGTATGAACAACAGCAAAATGAAAAGCAGAGTTTGGAGACCAGCCTCCAGAGCTTTTACTCTGAACAGCACCTGTGAAATCACCTTCCAGAGACTGAAAAGCTGTTTATTTTGTACTTTGATTTTAAATATATATGTGTGTGTATAACTGTTTTCATACTTAATATTCTAGATGGTTGCTCATCATGAGGTTTCATTATTAAAAACTTACTCATACAATTTTACATTATCATTTGGAGCTCATGACTTGGGTTATTTTTTAATTCACTTTGCTCACTGAGACACTTTGGAGAATGTGGTGGTCATGTTCTTTGGTGTCAATTTCATGATTGGAAGTGTAGGGGTGAAATCTAGCCTGTCAATCTGGAGAGAGCTAATGAGAACTCTATGTGGACATGGCTTTCTCTGAGAATTCTGGGAAATCTCATGAATTTCCCTTTGTGGAAGTGAGAGACAATAGACTCAGTCGCTGGGGGATGCTCTACAGACAAGACAACATGGCAGCATGCTGGTAGATCCTGAGTCTTGGAACCTGGAGGATAAGAAGGAGAAGCCACAAGGACTTGCCCTGATGGAATCAGACTTCTGGGGCTGGAGAAGTTACCTGGAGAGTCCTGCCAGTACTGAGATGTTTAGGAGGCTACAGGGAGATCCCTGCCAGCACTGAAATGTTTTCACCTCCACTGGATACACAAGACTCTGCACCCACTGGCCTGTGATTGTCCTGGTGTCATTGCACATGTTTCATGAGTCGGAAGAAGGCTTTATAGACTGGTATCAGACATATGGACTAATACCGGACTTATAGACTTGGACTGGACTGGGTTGGGATGCTTTCTCAATGTTCCTTTCCTCTTGTATATAAACCTCTCTCTTACATACATATGTATATTTATGAATTTGTTTCTCTAGTCTACCCACACTAGCACAGAGAATAAAAATATTCTATAAAAATCTACATTGAAAAAGCTGGAATAACTGGGGGTTGTCCTGGAAAAACAACAATTACTATTTCCTTTTAAGAAAAATGTGATGAAGTAACGAAAACGTTATAAGGAATATCATCTTTTCATGTCTAAATGTGCTCATTGCCATTGTGTATAAGTGTTTGAATTTTCATGCATATATTTAAGTATTAAATTTTCTTTAGCATTTAAAACTATTGTTCATTTCCTCATGTGTCTTGCCACATTGCTCTAATTACTTTTATGTTAAAGTAGTTTTTAATTTCTGGAAATTAAATTTAATTATTTTCTTCATTAAGAATCTATGTTATTGTTAGGTGTCATCCAGGGTGCTTTGATTCACAGTGTTTCTGTACAAAAAAAAATGATTATCTGGCCAACTCTGTACCATCCTGGAAATATGTTTTTATGTTGAAGTCCATTGTTCTAGCTACTCTATCGATCCATATGTTAACATCTTCTTGACTGTGGTAGTTACATGCTCTGGTGTCAATTTTGAAGGAGTATGAGTGAAGTGGTGGAGTCTGGCCTGTCAATAAAGATATAAACAATGAGGCCTCTGTGTGGACATGAACTTCCCCTAAGAATTCTGGGAACTTCTGTTTTGCCTCCTTGGAGGCAGGAATTATCTTCTTAGTCTACTCACTCATTTGGAGCCTCTCTACTGACCAGGCTGACTCCCTGCAAGACATCTTGGAAGCGAACTCACATGGACCTATTCTGATGCGGCCCTGTCGCTGCCAGAGCTGACATGCTTACACCACCATTAGATCCAAAGACTTTCTACACACCGGTCTGTGGTTGTCCTGCATTTGGCATCATTGCATGTGTTTCAGGAGTCTCAAGAGGATTTTGTAGATGAGTATCAGACATATGAGCTAATATCAGACTTATGAACTTGAACTAGATGGGGCTGGGATGCCTTTTTAATGTACAATTACCCTTTATATAAACTCTCTTCTACACATATGAGTTTCTATGGATTTGTTTCTCTAGTCTACCCAGTCTAACATACTGACCCTCTACTTTACCAAGCAAGATATCTTACTCCAGTAAATGTTCTCTGCTGATATCATGTCCCCATGACCTGCAATGAAGAATCACAATCCTTAACCCTCACCCCCAACAGTTTTATTGGCAAACAATTCACATATCATACATTTGATAGTTTCAGCATATCAAGAAGAGTTGTACAATCATCACTACCATCAGTTTTAGGACATTTTCTTCAATCTCATACTCATTGTTATTAGTTTCACATTCCCCACCCCTTTTTGTCTGGTAACAGGGCTATTCACCAATTTGAACTATGATCAAAGAGATTCACCAGAGGTAAAGTCCCTGTCTGGACCCTGTAAATGACTTTTGGACTTCCATTGCCATTCATAACCTTCTGAAAACCAGGTATTCACAATTTAAGTTCTGGTGCCATTCCCTCCTTGAAATTTGGATTTATTATTTACAGTCCTTGGCTCACATAATCTTATGTGCTTCTTGCATGTGGAGTTAATTGTTGCCTCACTTAGCTGCTTGCTTGAAAACAAGCCTTTAGTACCCTACCGACTTTTTCTAATAAACAAGCACAATCTAATAGTTTTTCTGATAGCTAGACACCAATCCATATCACCACAATTTTCTTTAGCACCCATGTCTTCAATGATCTCTCCATGAGATTGAGTAGAAAGTAGGATCATGTAATAAGAGCTAATTGTTTTTAAGAGTGAAGCTAGAATTAAGTGGAATCCCCAAATCAATTCATGTGTCCATGGTTTACATGTTTCTATGTAGTGACAACATTGTTGTTTTAGGTTAGAGAATGTTGTCAATCGTTCCCCCTGAGACACTACTTCAATCAAGTCAATGCTGATGGAGGAGCATTTATTTTCTTCCATGAATTTGAACATGAAACTTTAGTTGAGCTGCCCAAGCATAACCAACCAGCCACTATGTCTCCAGTTATGTATTCTATGAAATAACACATCATTACAATGTTATATACTTCAAACCCAGTGACTGTGACTCCGGATTGTGTGATCATGATCATGGGTCTTACCGCACAACCACATAGCCAAATGGTCAGAGTTTCAGAACCAATCCCAATAAAGTTCAGTTTTGTTTATATTCCATTCATGGGTCTTGGTCTACTTTCATAGTCCCACCTTCAAACATGTTAGATTGCACCTATCACAAATCATGACCTTGTGGTATTTTATTTTTTTCTTTCAGGTATATATGAAAACCATAGTGTGAATTGACAGACACCCAATAACTTCATGCTAAGGGTTTCATTTATTCAGATTAATAGTCTTTTTCCTGTTTACAGCTCTAAAAGAAGTTTTACAGGGCATTTTTAAAACTCAGGTCTGATTGCTCCTTACACAATGCTCCGAGTGACCTCTTTGCTCTTTAAACTTTAGAGAAATCCAGTTTCGTATTTTCTTTGCTTTCCTGACTGCTGCTTTGGTGGGCACTGAGCCAAATAAAATGAAATCCTTGACAACTTCAATATTTTCTCTATCCATCATGATATTCATTTGTCTTGTTTTTGCTGTTAGATGCCTATAAGGACCTACACTGACCCTATGCACAACAGAATGAAACATGGCCTAGATCTCCATCACCCTCCCAACTGTTCCTGTGCTAGACCTTATTGTTAAAGGCCCTGTGTCATCCCACCTCCTTCCTCTTTTCATTGCTTCTCTACTTTGCTAAGCATAATGTCCTTCTCCCTGGATTGGTCTCTCTTGACAATATAAGGGAATATATAAGACAAATTCCCATCATCCTTTCCTCTAAGGTGCACACTGGCCATCCTTCTTCTGAGACATATTGCTTGGACCTTTTAGACGTTCATGATACTTTGAATATTCTCCATCACGATTCAAATGCATTAATTCTCCTTACGTCTTCCTCAGTGCTTTTCTAAATTCTACATGTACATGAGGTGATTAAAAATATCGTGGCTTGTGTCAGGCACACCTTAGACCCCATAGTAGCATCCTTGCTTTTCAAAACTCCAAAGAGGTCTTATGGAGCAGATTTACCTAATGCAATGTGTCTTTTTATCTTTTGACTGCTGCTTCCATGAGCAGCTAATTGGTCTGATACACACCTTGCCGGATTTTAAGTAATCATTAAACTTCTTCATCTAAATATACTGTCGCAGTCATAACTTTAATAAAATGCATTTCTTTCTTTTTTATTGATCACTTTATTGGGAGCTCTTATAGATCCTATAGCACTCCATATATCCACTCAATCTAGGACATTTGCACATATATTTTCATCATCCTTTGCAAAACATTTTCTTTTTACTTGAGCCTTTGGTATCAGATCCTCTTTTTTCTCCTTCACCCACCTCCCACCCACCCTTGATAAATTATAAATTATTATTATTTTTATGCACTGTCTCTTCATCTCCCTTCACCCATGTTTCCGTTGTTTGTCCCCTTATGTGTGTGTGGGGGGGGGGGGGCGCTACATGTCAATCATTGTGATTGGTTCCCCTTTTCTCCCCTCACCTTCTCCCTACATGCATGCATTGTATTTGGTTTGACCCCCAAACACCAGGGCAAAACAACAAGGGAGTGCAATAGAGCAACAAGGGGAGCAAAGCTATGGTGCTGCCGAGGAATGAATCCTCAAAGCAGATTTTGGCAGCAGGGCACCTCATCAGACGTGCTCAGAAAACATTCATAAGGGTCAACAGGCAGATCTAAACTATCTATGGGATTTTTTTCATGTCTAGCAACATAAGAGAGGCAGGAAAAACAATCTTGAGGAGAAGACAATGGGACAAACAGCCCTGGGGAAACATAGGAGAGGGGAAGGAGGAAAATGGAACAGGAAAACCAATACACTGAGGAACAAGGGAACAACATGTGAACTAAAATTGATAATGAAGAGGATGTACAATGCCTACTGGGGTTTTTCACATGCAAATCAAACATTATAGTGGGGCAGGAGGAAACTAAATGAAAATAGGGGAAAGAAGTAGGAGGCAAAAGGCATTTATAGAGGTATAAATATAGGCACACACATATGTAAATATATTTTCATATAATAAGAAGAATACAGGTCTAGGTTACACATATTTATAAGTTAAGTATTAGTGTAGGAGGCAGACATTGGGCCTCTACTCTAGTACCCACTCAACACATGAACACTCTCTTCTAATAACTTGGCATTCTGTGATGCTCAACACCCGGACACAATTGATGAAGACAAAATGGTGCATCAGCAAATGTATTGAAGAAAGTTGGTGGTGCCTGGATATTATCTAAGGTCTTAAAGGCTCAATGACAGGCAAGCAGCCATCAACCTGGGAAGCAACAAAGCCCATGTGGAGGAAGCAGATCAAGCTGTCTGATCACAAAGTGTCGATGGGATCGGGTATCAGCAGACCCAAAACAAACCATCATTTTGATCTGAACAAGGGAGCTGGAGTAGAAACTCAAAGCCCATCTGTACACAATTGGACATCATTCCTTAACAGAAAGGTCACAAGGAAAAGACAAGCCAGCCTGGATGCAGTATAGCACCCACAGAATGTATAACATTCCTCTAGTCCTTTAATGCTTCCTACCCCCAAAAATCATGACCTCAGTTCTATCTTACAAATCCATATAGACCCGAGTATGCACACTGGTACAGATAAGCACTCTCTACACCCGGAATCCAGGACAGATAACCCCCTCAGGAATAGCCCGGGCTCCAGATCCAACTCCCAAAGGTGCCCAACCTCCCAAAAAGTAGAGTTCTTCATCTCACGGGGAGAGGGACTGGTGGGAGCTCTAGACTACAGTTTGCAGGGCATTGATGCCCTCATGTGCTGATTATACAAGTAAAGCAGGCAGTGCTTACAAAAATGCATTTTCTTAAGTGTCATATCATTTAATCTATAATATATTAAATTCATTGAAAATCTATGCTCATTTATTTCTATTTACTAAAAATCTGTTTAAAATTTTAAAATGGAAAGAAAAGAGAAGAAGAGCACTAATGAGTACAATTCCCAGGGTGAAGCCCTACTTATAGTTTTGCACAAAATAGTTTCCCAGCATTTGACTGGGCTTATTTCATTTTTTTTATTATTTCACTTTCTCCTCTACAGATGTTTTTGATGCATTTATTAAATCATATATCTATTACTCCACTTGATATTTGGCAGTATTTTTAAGTTGTCATCCATAACTCTTGTTAATTATTTGACTTTCAATCTATTTACTTAAATATTTAGTTCTTAAATTGATGTCTACAAGAATAAAGAGAAGATAATTATGTATGTTTATTTATATTATTTCTATACATGTGAACTAAAATGTCTGTCACATTTAATTTTAGTTGTCTGTTTTTTATAGTCCTGAAATTATAACATGTACATTGTGATGAGTCATTCAGGGTGCAGTATAGCACAATGAAACATACAACTTTCCTCTAGTTTTTTTTTTTTTTTTACTTTCTTCCCTCTAGTTCTTTAATGCTTCTTTACCAACCACTGTCATGACTCCAATTTTACCTTACAACTCTGGCTAAAACTTAGCATGCACACTATAACAGATAAGGGCTGAAATCCAGGACAGATACACCCCTAAGGACCAAAATGAGAGTAGCAATACCAGGAGGGGAAGGGGAAGGTGAGGAAGGAAAGAAGCAACTGATCACACTGATCTGCACATAGCCCCCTCAGAGTGAGATGTACAACAGTAAAGTGGGTGAAAGGAGACATCTGTCAGTATAAGACATGAGGAAAATACATAAATTATCAAGGTTTCTTGAGCAAGGAAGCTGGAGGAGAGCAGGAATGAGCTGATACCAAGGGCTCAAGTAGACAAAATATGTCCTGAAAATGATGATGATAGCATATGTACAAAGGTGCTTGACACAATGGATGGATGTATGGATTGTGTGTGATAAGAACTGTATGGGCCCCCAATAAGATGATTTTTAAAAACATGTAAATAGTGCATATACTATTTTATTTGCTATGGATGCTACATTTTCCTGTTATTTTCACTTACTATTTTGCTGATTCAACAGTTGAAAATATTAGATAATTTAATGTAAGGTTTCTTAAAGCTACCTTCATTGTTTGAGAATGCAAAGTCTAGTTTCTCTGTATATTTTAATATGTATTTTTATTAGGCATTAATAAAACTTTGTGCAGAACTCTTCTTTTTTAATTAATCATCTTACTTGGGTGCTCTTACAAATCTTATTACAATCTATCATGCAATAGTATGAAGCACACTTGTACATATGTTGCCATCAACATTTCCAAAACTATTTCTTTCTACTTGAGCCCTTGGTAACAACTCCTCTTTATTCGCCTCCCTCCAACACCTGCGCGTTCTCATGAATAATTGATCAGTTAATTTATTATTATTATTATTATTATTATTGCTATTTCATGTCTTACACTGTTGTCTCCCTTCACCCACCTTTCTGTTACTTGTTCCTCTGAAGGTGGTGAGGGTATATATATCCAACTTTGGGATGGGCTCCCCCCTTCATTCCTTTTCCCCTCTCCCCCTCACGCCCTACACATCTTAGTGTGCTGTTTTTTGAAAAAATAGCATGTGTCTCTTGTTGCATGCATCTGACTTCATTCCATGTAACTTCTTTATGTATCCATGAATGAAGGGGAACATGAAAGGTCAATGATTTAATGATTTAGAAGAGGTAAAGAAAAAAAATGAGGGAGATGTTGTCAATCATCCAAACAGATGAGTTTCAAAAATTTGAAATTGCAGATTTCACAAATATATTAAGTGTAACAGAGAGTATATTGAGGGTGATAAAGTTGGCTTGTGAAATAAATTTAAATTCATAGCTTTGGGGAAAAACGTTATTTTTGTGTACCCCTCATTTTCTTAAATTTTCTTGTGTAAATACTGCTTTTTGATGGCTTTACCCCAGGATGTGTTGCCACATTCATGGACATATTTACAGCAAAAGAAAATACACATGTACAATTATGCTGTCAATCCTATATACATATATATCTGTGGATATACTCATAACTATTTGTCTCACATCTGTTCAGCCTGCCTGTCTATGCATGCATCTATTTGTAGTTCACGATTTTGCGAGATTGTTTATTCATCAGTAAACTCAGCATTTCAAAACCTCCAGCAGCCTCGCAGGAGAATGATTAAGCCTTCTACTCCCATAGAGAAGTATGATTGTGGACACCCAGACGGGCAGTTCTCCTCTGTAGTATAAGGTTACATGGCCTTGGGATCCTCACAACGGCAGTGAGTTTCAATCAGCTCAGCCCCTACTCTCTAGTGGATTCTAACTCCTGGCAGCACTGCATACCAGTGGGGTTTTTCACTCTGACACTCCTCTCAGAGTGTTCCACTGCCTACGTCATTTTATGTCTGGTCATTTATGCCCCTCCCTTTGGTAACCATCAAATAATATTTCTTTTAGTGTGCCAACCTTTTCTTAATAATGAGCACATTCTATATTTGTTCTTTTGTCGTTGACTAATGTCCTTCAGCATAGAGTCCTCCAGGTTCATCCATATTGCATGGTGTTTCACATATTTAACTTTATTCCTTAAACGTGTATAATCTTCATTTGTGTCTATGTACCATAGTTTGTTCACCCATGCTGCCATTGATGGGCATTCAGATGGTTTCCATCATCTTAATATTGCGACTAGTGCTGTGATAAACATGAATGCGAAAATACTTTTTTGTGTCATGACTCTTACAAATTCCAAGTAGAAGAATTGCTATGTCATAGGTATTTCTAATTTCAACTTTTAAAAAAGTGCCACACAGTTTTGCACACTGATTGTACCATTGCGGAGTCCCACCACTAGCAGTGTCCGAGGATTCTGCAGCCCATCTCCTGGCACTCTGCACCGAGTGAATCCTGCCCCAGGCTGACTGAAAGGGTGGGGAGGACGGACCCTGGGAAGCCCCCATATGCTTGAGCATCTCTGTTTTTGTTGTTCTTGTAGCTAGCTTATTTTCTTATTTTTAATTTTATATTTTTCCTAGCTTATTTTTAATTATAATTCTATCACATTAAAAATCAATTTTCCTTTAATTCATAGAGTACAAAGCCTATGTTTATTTGCCAAATTTCAGAACAATTTATGAAGTAGGTTTACTAGTATTCCTTTATAATCTTGTTGAATTTATCAATCTGGAACCCATGTTTAAGATAATTTTTGTCACTTTCCAGTCTTGTCTTTTATTATTTACTTTTTCCATAAATCAGTTGAGTCATGATAATTTTATTTCTTTCTTAATGCATTTAGATGTTGTTTACATCCATCTTCTGTTTCCTAAATGTTAATGTTAAATTTTATTTATTTAGTATATAACGTCATTTGTCATAAAAACTTTGATGAAATTTTCACTCGAATTTTTAATGTAATTTATTTATGTTCCATAGCTATATTATTTTTTCTTACTTTTAAAAGTGACCTGACCTCTTTTAATACTGAGCTCCTTTTTGGTGTAATTTGAAAGAAGTTAGGACAAATATTTTATTTCTTTGAAATTATGAAATATTTCACAATACTTAATTTGATTGGCTGATATTACTGTGAATTGTGTCATATTTTAGTTCTTTAGTTCTGATTTATTTTAATTGATTGGCTGATATTACTGTGAATTGTGTCATATTTTAGTTCTTTAGTTCTGATTTATTTTAATTGATTGGTTGATATTACTGTGAATTGTGTGTCATATTTTAGTTCTTTAGTTCTGATTTACTTTAATTGGATGTTATTCTGTCATTGATTTTCATTCGACTCAATTGTTATTTGACTGAATGACAAATTATTTTTAAATTGATTATTCAAAAATTTTATATTAAATATTTATGATACTGAAAATCAGAAATAGTGACATATAAGCACAGGCACCAAATTTTTATATTTATAAAGCCAGTTGGTTTGGCAGCAAATTAGTTTCCATCATGACTGAATAAGTAATGTCAATTTTTCTAAATTAATTAGAAATACATTCTAAATTTAAAGCATTCAATTTAGATATTCTTATCAATTATACTGGTTCATATAATTTGCCTTTTTAATTTTTCCAATTAGATATGTTATAATTTTATCCTAAATTCAAAAATTAATATAATACATATTCATTATTTTGTATTTAATTCAAATAACTCTTTAAAAATATTAAATAGTTAATAATGTAAATTATTATTTTAAAATCTCATAATATCTTATTTCTATCAGAACATCTAACAGGCTATTTAATTACTTATATTTTTCTTATTTTAACATTTTCTGTTTTTAATACCTACTTCACAGTTGGATTTTTTTGTAAAGAACATAGAATTCTGTGTTGAATCTATGAGAAAGCATCTGATAAAAATGGAACTGTTTTCTTCAAAGTTACATATTCATTTAAAAAAAAAAAACAGCCAACAAATCACCTTCAAAATACTCTCAATTACACTTAATACATTGGTCAAATCTGTGACTCCATTCTTGGAAACATTTTCCAAATTCATCTGTTTGAGTGACTGACAGCACCTCTGTCTTTTTTTTTTTTTTTTTAATCTCTTCTATGTCATCAAATCACTGTCATTCCAGGGGTCAGATGGAGACAGAATTGTAAGAAAACTTTCCCCCCTCCCCTTCCCCTCCAGCCATTGTTCATTGAGCCCAGTGAGCCAGGTAGGGTGCCAGGCCAAGAGTCTCCTCAGCCCTGCAGGACAAGGGCTTCAGAAGACAGGTTTGCCAGGCGCAGGGCGGGGATGTCTCTCCAAGCAAACTGCTTGGTGCTAGTTAGAGGCCATGGACTATTGCCTGTTGCCCTGAAGCAGGCGGAACCTTTAGCCAAAGGGTGATCTCTGCGGAAGGATCTTTCTCGCCCCTGCTGCAGCTGGGCTCCAGTCTCCTGAGCAGCTGCTTTAGGCCTGTGTGCAATGGCTCAGGCAAGTCCCGGCACTGTGGGTAGCCAAGTGTGCCTGAGGTTCAGCCTGTGGCTGTGCTGGGGTGGGGAGCCGGGTGGCCCTCTGGGATTGAGGCCCTGCACCCCACATGGTCCCTGTAAGAATGCTGCTATTTCTAAGATGCAAATTGCACATTTCATAAATTTTATACCTGTGGCTTTGGCAAGGGAGGAGAGTGGCAAGAAGCTGCTTATATAGTTCAAATGGGGCCTAAATGATACTTCATAGATATTGACTGTTACTGAATTTAAAAAAAAAAAAAAAAGAAACACCTCCGGTTCAAAAACAGTCCCTCTTCATTTAAGGAAACAAAAAGAAGTGACATGGAATGCGTTCAGATGAGAAAGGTGTGTAGGGCAAGAGGGGCATGCTGCTTGTAGCCAGTGGCCAGCTGTGTGAGCCACGTCCATTGTCATGGTGGCAAAACTTGTTCCCTTGGCCAAAAGCCAGAACTTTTTTGTTGCACGTTGTTAAACAATTTTTTCAGAACTGCTAAATAGAAAGCTTGATTAACAGTCTGACCTGGTGGAACCAATTCCAAAAGCACTCTAAGTTGACGATTTTGTCCTCTCTGAAAGTAGACAGGAGTCGAGAATGCGATTTGTCAGAACTCGACATTTTACCTCGTTTGAAGGGAGAACTTGACTTTTACCCCTTATGCTGTCCTAGTAATCTTTGCTCAACAACAACAACAACAAAAAAACAGTTTCTGACACACATTTTCCTGAGTAGGAAACAAATTTTTGCAGTCACAGGCTGTTCTCTTAAATTGACCATCACAGAAAATGAGGTTTGAGCAAAAATGCTGTTATGAAAAATTTCACTGTAACCAGAGAGAAATTTCCCAGGTCAAGACACTTGGTGCCTTAATTCAGAGCAGGCTGATTCATGCTTGCCTAGCAGGAAAAATGTGTACTATGAAATCTCTGCTCCATCCAGCACAATTCTGGTTTTAGAGGGGTACCCCCTATATCTATTTTCTTGTCTGAAACAATTAAGACTAACAGTAAGTTGGTAGCTACATAATCTGGTGTCAATTTGTGGATAGGGCGGAGTCTAGCCTGCCAATCAGGTGGTATCTTGATGACTTTATTTGGTGGTACTAAGAAGATAAATAGCTTACTGAAGGCAGGACACAGGCTTACTCCCTGGGAGACATTGCTGCTGACAAGACACATGGAGAAAGGCTGATGGTAGGTAGCGCCTCAGACATGCAGAAATCCTGTCAGTGATGAGGTGCTTGCAACACCACTGGACCCACAAGACTTCCCACCCACTGGCCTATGATCTTCCTGCATTTGGCATCAATGCATGTGTTTCATGAGTCTGAAGAGTACTTTACAGATAGGTATTGGACATATGAGCTAATATTGGACTTAAGGACTTGAGCTGCACTGGGCTGTGATGTCTACTTAGTATAAAATGATTCTTTATATAAAGCTCTTCTATACATATGAGTGTCTTTATGAATTTGTTTCTCTATCTACCTAGACTAACACTCTATGGTACCAGAAGAGAGGTGTTTCTTGGGGGCTCTCAGCAATATTTTGTAAGGCAACAGGTGTCAAGTTGGCAATGGGTGCACAATGATAGATTTATTGTGCCAACCTGGTCCATAGGAATATGTGGGATTAATAAGGTCACAGTTTGACTGGATGGCAAAGAGATAAATAGCTCAGCAAACACTGCCCCTCTTTCTCTTTCTCGTTGGTGATCGGACCAGTGTGAGACTGTTTTAGCTAGTTCTCTTCCTCAACTTGTTAACTACACTACCTGTGGGACAGCCAACCTATGAATGTGTCACTGAAGCTTGAGGTTCCTTGGAGAGTGCTTCACCATACCCCTGGGGTGTACTTAGCCTGGGTTTGAGGCTGTCAGATCCTGTCCGCTTGCATTGCTTGAATTGGATATCCCATCTGAGCCTGCTTCACTAAGCTCCTGAGCTGCTGATTATTGTTGACCCACCCTGCTCTTTGCTGCCTGTGGGAAGACTCTGTCTACATTGCCTTAGGGAAGACTTAGCTGGCTGCTTCCCTGACCCTTGTTCTCTAGAGAACCCTATCTAACACAGTGATAGTAACACTATTCCCTTGAAATATATATATATATATATATAAATACATATATTATAAATTATATATATAAATTATATATATATATAAATTCTTCTCTAACAAATGTTATCTTACTGTAGACAGAGTTTAGAGTGGCATCCACTGAAAGTTAATGTTGTATATGGTGCAAGGAACCCTAAAATGCCTTACTCAGAGCCTGTACTCATCACGAGGAATAAATCCAATTAATCATAATTCAAATGGAAAGAAGGCATTCAAAGAATGAGGGATTGCATTCACTAAAAGGGACCTCAATTCACAAGTACATTAAAATCCTTTACTACCCAAGACTTGTTGACATAAATTTTAATTTGATGTAGACTCAGATACAAAAATTGAATACAAATTATTTCCAAGAATTCTTAATAGTATTTGTTCATAAGATGAGTTGGCCTAGGGGAAAAAGTGATACATGTGAGGTATAGCTAACTAATGAATGAATGCTGAAAAATAAAATATATATGGCACACACACAAAGAAAGAAAGGAGAAGGAAGAAATTATGTTTTAGGCATTAAGTGATGTGTTTTACTCTTTAAATTACATTCCATTAAACCCAATATTAATTTTAAAAATAAGCATATTATTTTAAAACTGCTTTCTATCCCCATAGATATTTGAAATTTTAGAAACCCACAAAGGTAGTCTACAATGTCCAAATAGTAAGTGAGTAATAGTAATGTTATTTTTTCCTAAACAGCATCAACAACTTGCTCATTTAAAAGTATATCATAATTAAAATAAGGGAAAATAGTTAGCATGATATTTAAAACCAGAAAGTATACATTTATTTTCAAAGATAGCTGCATTTATTGGTCATAAAGAATGGAGCCTCATTCATTTACACTGAGAAGCTATTGTTTCATCTGTCAAAAGAAGCAAGAAAGAAGATGTTGAATACTCCATTGTCTGTGAACATGTGGGAAAATAAGAATTTGCACATATATATGTTGACATGCTAGTCACGACAATAAAAGGTAATTTAGAGTTCTACTTCTAAGTTAAATTCTTTTCTATCTCTGACCTATTCATCGTATTCATACAACTTGACCTTATATATATGAGGGGACTACACATAATTGTGAAAGAATGGAAATTCACAACACATTTTTAGAAATCCCAATACATAAAATGATGCTGTTTTTTTTTGCTGGCAAATTATTTTCATCTCATTATTGGTGACCACATATACACACAGACAAAAATGAAATTTGTTCAGTTCTACAATGCACACTTATGTTCATTGTTGTGGGAAGGAGATCATCTTTGCTAGCATGTTCATTGCATAATTTTGGAAATAGATAACCAGGCAGTTCTTATTAGTGTATCTTCAGCTTGAATCTTGACTCAATCCTGTTTGCGACGAGATGCCAGACTGCTCTCTGAAACACAGGCAGAAGCCCTTCCAGTATCACAGCATTGCAACAAAATGCAAGCCATCAGTGTGGCAAGTTGACAGACTGGTAGTAGATAGATACACAAGCATTTTGATACAAAAAGAAATTCCCCAAAATATGTTCATCAGTTCTTGAAAATTGCAAAGGCCTGGAAACAACTCTCTATAAGCATAAGATGTGCTGGGTGTATTATGGAAAAATTATGCAGGATATAATCATGGGGCATAAAAATTAATGGAGAACTTAAAGGACATTTATAGAATTCAAGATGATTTGTAATTGAATAATAGAAAGCAATGCAATTGTTTTTATAAAACTGAATGGCATATAATGTATTTGTTTATATGCACTTAGAATTGTATGTATAATAATGATATTTCTATAATCACTTATAATCACCTAAAATATTGTTAATTCCTGGAGACCTGATAGTTTTGTTCAATGTGGTAAACTGTACCAAGTACATTTATAACATTTGGACCTCTGAGTAGCTTGATAATTGTTAGAAATCATTATAATAATAATAGAGTCAATCCATATAAGATTTAGAAAACTTGACTACTAGACAATAACTTAAAAACTGTGCAGTATATATTCTGTCTCAGTGGGACACTCACAATGGCCTTATTTTTTATAGACTCCCAGGTTCAGTTTGAGTTGGAATATCTGGGGAATAACATAGCACAGTTTCTCACAAGGCATGCTGAAATGACCTGCATTGATATCATTAGCTACAGCATGTTAAGAGAGCATTTTCCTATACTTTCTGAGAAATCAAAGTGATTCTTAAATCTACCTTCTAGATCCTGTGGTAAAAAATATTAGAGGAGAGGAGACATACAAGAAATTATTTTTAGACTATGCAAAAATATCACGCTTGTCTCAAAAACTTTCCTATTGCTCACTGCATTCTTCCCACTACAGTGGACATTGCAACCCCCACTTAATGTGATTAATGACTTGCATCTCTGTCATGGCCCATGGTATATATCAAAATTGGATTCATGGCAGTATCCTTTTCCTTGCTAAGTGTACAAATAGTATGGTAAGTAGAAATAACTGTTTTACTATCATTTTGAAGAGCAACATTGCAATATGTTTCATAATGAAAATTATACTCTACCCAGTCTTTTGCTGGCTATGAGTCACTAGGGATTCAAGAATGTGACTGGCAGTACCTTTTCCTATTTCCCATCCCATTCTCATATCTTGATGCATCTATCTAATCTACTCCTAAGGGAAGAAGCTCTGGTAGTATAGTGGCTACATGTTGGACTGAGATTGAAAGGCCAGCAGTTCGAAACCACCTTGAAACCACCAGTCACTCCAAGACAGGCAGACAGGGCTTGCTACTCCCATAGACAGCTGAAATCTCAGAAGTTCATGGGGATGTTCTACCCTGTGCTATAAGTGAGAGAGAGAGAGAGAGAGAGAGATAGAGAGAGAGAGAGATATTCCTCAGGGAAAATTCTGCTCCAAATAATTTAATCAGTGGTAGCCCACAGATTTTCTCAATGGCAAGAATTATTTTTTTTAAAAAGAAACACTTTATTGGAGCTCACACATCACTTATCACAATACATACACACATACATACATAGACTGTGCCAAGTACCTTTGCATGCCTGCTGCTGTCATCATTCTCCAAATATCTGCCTTTCCACTTGAGTCCTTGACATCAGATTTTCATCTTTTCTCCTCCCTCCTTGCTCCTCCCCCCCACACCAACCCTCAATACTTTATAAACTATTAT
>PVJH01007249.1:0-94518 GCA_004026705.1 Nesogale talazaci
AAAAAAAAAAAAAAAAAAGAATTGTACTGCTGATTTACCCAATGCAATGCTCCCTTTGACTTATTAACTACTTCTTCCAAGAGTATGGGTTGTGTGGCCAAGCAAGACAAAATCCTTGGTAACTTCAGTCTTTTCTCCTTTTATCACGATGTTGCTTACTAGTCCACTTGTGAGGATTTTTGTTGTCTTTACGTTGAGTTGTAAATCCCATCGAATGCTTGATTGATCTGCATCCATAGGTTCTTCAGTTCCTCTTCACTTTCAGCAAGCTAGGTTGTTATTTTAAGCTTTCCTCTAAATTTGATAACACATTTTTCTTCATAATGCTCAGTTTCTGATTATTTCCTCAGCATGCAAATTGAAGTATGGTGGTCGTAAACAACTTTGATGCACACCTTTCCCCATTTTAAACCATGCAGTATGGGTCCCATGTCCTGTTTGCACAATTGCCTCTTGATCCATGAACCTTGGTACAGGTTCCACATGAGCACTATATAATGTTCTGGAATAATTATGCTTCATAAGCCTAGCTGTATTTTTTCATGACGCACACAGTGAAATGCATAGTCAAATGAAACATAAGTAAGCATCTTTCTCATGTCTTGTACTTTGGGGTATGATCCATCTGACATTAGCAGTGGTATCCCTGTGCATGTCCTTTTCTGAATCCGGCCTGAGTTGCTGGTAGCTCCCAGTCAATGTACTGCTGCACTGCTGCAATCATTGTTGGATGATTTTCAGCAAAATATTTTTTCACTTGCATGTAATACTACTGATACTGTTGTATTATTTGAGCTTTCTTTTGGGTGTCCTCTCTTTGGAATGGGTAGAAATATGGATTCAGTTGATCAAATAACTGTCTTCAAAGATCCGTGGCATAGACAAGACAGTGCTTCCTGTACTTCATAAACTGGTTGAAACATTTTAATTTGTATTTCATCAATTCATGGAGCCTTTTTTTTGGCTAATGCTTTTAGTCTACCTTGAAATCTTCCTTAATACTATTGATTCTTGTTCACATGCTACCTCTTGAAATAGTTGAAGGTTCACTATTTCTTTTTTGGTATGATGAATCACTCTGTATTCTTCCCATTTTTTTAATGCTGCCTCTGTCATTTAATATTTTGCCCCTACTATCTTTCAACGGTGTAATTCAAGGCTTTTCTTTTGCCTTTACTTCTCTCAGTTGAGGATACGCTCAACATGCTCTTTCCTTGGTTCTAACTCGAGAACCTTTGCACATCTCATTACAATACTTTATTCTGTCTTCTCAAACTGTCCTTTGAAATTTTCTGTTAAGCAATCATTAGGTGTATGAAATTGGGGAGGACATGAAGAAAGATAATTATTTTTAATATAGTTTTAAAAAGTGAGATAGAATCCTAGTTTTCAGTTATCATCATGAGAAAAGTAGATCCTTCAGAGAGGGAACTAGATAAATATTCCCCTTTTGCTCAATTTGTGTGATTGGGAGACTTCTGTTCACTGCACTGTGCCATGCTATAAATGATTAGGGAATGATGAGCTCTTAGTAATTTTATATTCATTAGTGACATTAAGTGAATGAAATTTTTATTGTTTTGAAGAGTTCACTGATTTGATTTTAAGTGTATTCATGCAAAAAAGATGAGGATGGGTTTGCATCATTTTACCCAGTCATTAGTTTCTTTGAGGAGTGTTGCAGCCCTACCCTACCCCCCCTTTAATAATAACCTCTTTTCCTTCCTTTGCTTCCTTTGATGACTCAGAGCTTGGTAATTAGGGATACTTTGGACATTTTCTTCCTCTTTGTATGGCTCAATATTAAAATAATATGAAATATCTTAGCAAAAATGACCTTTGCCATCACTTGTTGAAAGAGGCGGATTTGTTCCAGATCAAGTTACTCATTTGTAAACTGTAACAACAGTTTGGGGCGTTGTACCCACAAACTTTATATAAAAAATTAAAAGAGAGAGAGAGAGAGAGAGAGAGAAGAGTGAGGGGGTGGAGTGGTGGCAACGGCATGGTTTAGCGAAAATTTTACGAATTCAGTACAATTCATAGCATACTACCTTCTCTGAGAATGCTTGTTTTAGGGCTGATGACTTGACCTTTTATTTGAAAAATACATCATCGTTTGTAAAATGCTTTCTTATGTGAACATCTCTGGAAATGCCTCTAGAAAGTGGAAGAGTAGGCCTAATTAGCAACAAGCCTTTTAGGGTCTCAATATGCTATTTTTATTCTTAATTTTCTATGAAGTGCTTGTCTTATAATATTGGATGAGATTTTATTATTTTAACATTTCTAGGATCTTTTTCTTCTGATAAATCTATGAATAAAGGGGAGGTTCAGTATATCTAAACTAAACTGCAATCGTATGAATTTCAGCAATGGAGAATGCGCTTTAATGAAATTATTGCATTTAGTGTTTTTCATATGTTATGCATCTTAATGAAAAATTCTTGAATAGGATGTTTTCAAAGAATTAATGGATAAGGAAATAAGAATAATGAAAAAATGTCTTTTTGAAATTCTCTCAAGATGAAAATAATTCCCTGCCTTGATGAAAACGTATAACTGAAAATCTGAGAGGAAGATTTTCCTAGATTGTGTAAACGTACTACTTGTTTATCATAAGTGTTTTACTCAGTTATCTTGTTTCAGTATCTATAGTCAACGGGCTTGAGGAGGTGAATGATTCACATATATATTTATAATGCATAACTTCTTCAGAATTTAAAATTTATTGAATTCTGTTTGAGGTGGGGCTAAATTATAATAGAGAAAGGAAAAAGAGACAAAAGTTTTAGAGAAGAAGCAAGTCCCTTTTCAAAGTAAAGTATAATTGGGATGATAGCGTTTAATTCATTTAAGGAAAAGGTAAATGTGCTGTAAATCCTATAAGTATTTTTTAAGTGCTCCGTGACATCTATTTTTTTTTGCATATGGATGTTAAAAATAAAGGTAAATAGATGAATGAAAACAGCGTGCTTAACCATCAAACTGGGTTAGTTAATTGCCCATCAACTGGGCAGATTGGCAAATACACATTGAGTGAGCACGTTATTTGCCTCAAATAGAATCATGTTTTTTTTTATGATGCAACAATGAGTAAAAATCACTTTAATAAATAGAACCTTTATCTGTTTCTACCTGATAACTAGATAGAACTCTTTGAATGTTTAATGGTTTGAGGCAGTATCAAAAATGGACTTTCAAGATGTTTAAAATATTAAGAATTTTTGGTAGATTTCCCATGAACTTTATGAGGTCTCTTTTCATTTTTCCATGAATATATGATATCTGCAAACACAATATATTTAAAATCAGGTTGGGGAATTGTATATCAATGTATTGTCCGTATCTTAAAATTTCTTTCACAGTAAGTTTAGATGTGTCTTTTCTGTTCTATTAACACAGAGTTCATGTCTATTATTTTTGATTGGCTATTTAAGAATACATAGTGTATAATACATAACATGAATAATTATCAGAAAATATTTCATTGTACTGGGATGATTTGTGTATTGAACAGGTTGAACAGAGCTCCCAGACTAACACAGGCTAAGAAGAGACACATGCCAGTCTGCATCTGAAAATTAGCCAATGAAAACCTTATATGTCACAGAAGAATATTATCCGACTTGTTTTCCTGTTGGTAGGAATTACTCCTTTGAGAAGACACCCTGTTTAAGGAGGGAGATAGGGCCCAGGAGGGCATGAATGGGCATCATCAATGAGATGTACGTGTTAGCAAAATAGATGCAGCAGGTGGTTTGCGTCTGTATGCTGCCGACAGTGAGGGTCATGCAGACCTGGGAAACATTTCATCCTGTTCCAGATCAGGTTGCTGTTCACCAGAGCAAGCTCACTGGGACCTGGACAGAAACACATTCAAGAATCAGCAACGATAATTGCTGTAGAAACTGCTTCAGACAGGAACATGAATATACTTATTGTCTTCATAAAAGAGAAATGGTGAAAAAGGCATCATCAAAAAGAACATATCATGAAGTGCAAAGCTGACTATGATTTTAAAATATCTATGTGTTAAGCAACTATTATTAAAACTAGTATGCTAATCCATCAAATTTATGACGAAGAAATGAAGGCTTTTTATCAGCTAATTTTGAATGTGACAGGGTTATGTTGAGTTTTTTAGAGAAATAAATCTACTTATATTCATATAAGAAAGAATGCTTTCTTTCCATGATTAAGTCGCTTTTTAAAAGTTGTATATAGGCTGAGCCCCGGTGGCGTAGTGGTTGTGCACGGGACTGCGGCCCACTGGGACGGAGGTTCAATTCCAGCAGTGGGTCTGGGCGTCCTACTCCCACCGTCGGAGAGCAGTGATGCCAAAAAAAAAAAAAAAAGTTGTATATGGCTGAGCCCCGGTGGCGTAGTGGTTGTGCACGGGACTGCGGCCCACTGGGATGGAGGTTCAATTCCAGCAGTGGCTACACAGAAGCAAAAGCTGGGCATCCTATTCCCACCACCAGAGGGCAGTGATGCCCCCAAAACAAAAAAACAGAACAAAAACAAAAGTTGTATATACATCATCACAATTAGTTCTAGTGTTTCCTCCTCCTCCTGCATTCATTGTCTGCCCCCAAATCCCTTCACCTTGACTCCCCTTGCCACCTCACCCCTTCTCCAAGAAACCATTGCATTAGTAAAATTTTTTAAAAGATGCTTAAAGTATAAGAGCACATTCTTTAAAACGATATTAAACACTGTGAAAATTTATGCAAGAATTAAGTTCTCATTTTGCAATTTCCACATCAGCTTTTCAAGGTCATTAGTTACAATTTTCACACTGTGTCATCATTCTCTATAATGCTGTCCTGGCGGTTCCATTTCCAGGACTCTAGTTTCCCTATCTCTTTATTTTTTTATTTTTTGTGGTATGCTCTAATTCTGCCCAAATGACTGGGTAGGAACATGAATGTAGGGTATATTGACCTGAGAGGGCAGGCCAATTGTGCCATCCTCCTATGTATCAGGTGAACTGCCCAGAAGCAGGAACAGTGACTCTCACAGCCATCAAACAAGAAGGGTCATGGATGGAGTGCACGTGGCACAAGGGCCAGCAGAACATGAGACCGAGCTGAGTACCTCTGGGCAGAAGACGACCTTACAGAGTTGTCAACAGAAAGGAGCTTCCTAACACTTAACCAAGCAGGGCAGAGGCCAAAGGACCACATGGGTGAGATGGCAAGGACTAGGGAGAGGCATGCATGTGGGCACAACTGAGGAGAGGCTGGCCTGACTAATGAAGTTTTCTTTCTGGACCATTGGCTTTCCCCACAATTGTGAATATTGTCCATCAGTTCTGTGTGGCACTTGAAATGGATTATGGAAGCCAGCAGAAGAGTGCCATGGAAGGGATGGTGGGTGTCTTCGGAGGATCAAGAAAGTTAGAGATGGAGACAAGTCTGACCTCCACCACATAGGAATTGATTAAAATCAGGGCTAATGGTGAGTCTCCTCTTCTCTCTTTGTATCCATGTCTCTTTTACACTTTCCTTCATTGCTTAGTTGATATATTGGACTCAGGGTTTTTTGTTTGTTTGTTTGTTTTAGTAGAGAACCTGTAATATGCTTTATTTTGTGTATCATTCTATTTTTCTACCAAAAATTGACCTCAGGGGATACTTTGGGCTCAACGATAAAGGAGTGTCTCAGGTTGGTCTTAGGTTGTCCGGGTCAGGCTGTTTTTGATGTTGTTCTTAATTATTTTTGTTTTCCATTTTTACACCATTTAATACAGCTTTACGGTATGTACTAGTCAGAGTAGTTGTGTAGGCTATAATTCTTGTAGACTTGTTTCTTTTCGGAGATTTCATTTACCTTTGTTCTTGTTGAGTTTAGTGCAAGAGTTCTGTCTCAGATGGCAGGTCACATGTTTTTAAGATCACAGATGGTTCCCCTGTTACGAGGATGCAGAACATGAACTTTTGAATTGTATGAAGCCAATTTTCCACTGAGTCAATGGTACTAAGCTTTCAAACTCATAAAACTATTCTTGGAAGGTATTTGTTTCTGTCTGAGGAGGCTCTGTATTTGTATTTTAAATGAGTATATGTACCTGTCTACATATGTCTGTATTTGAGGACTTTAAAAGTGTGTGGCAAAGTTCCATTAACTTAAAAAGATAGTTTTGTTGGCACATTGTTCACATATCATACAATTTAGTCATTTAGTCATATTAAGAAGAGTTGCATAATCATCACCACAGTCAATTTCAGAACATTTACTTCTTGTATTCATTATTGTTTGCGCCACATTCCCCCTCATTCTCTTATATCATCCCCCCGGTAATTTATTAATCCAGTTACTGTGTCTATAGAC
The DNA here is from genome assembly GCA_004026705.1 of Nesogale talazaci. Classification (NCBI taxonomy): domain Eukaryota; kingdom Metazoa; phylum Chordata; class Mammalia; order Afrosoricida; family Tenrecidae; genus Nesogale; species Nesogale talazaci. Next base: position 6,337 of record PVJH01007249.1, read on the forward strand.
TTACTATCCTGGATTTCTTATACAGAAAATCATGCAAAATACAAGAAGGAAGCAAACAAATGAACGAGTAAACAAACAAAACATGCTAACAATCCAAACAAAACACAGAAATACCTAACCAAAAAGAACGCAGAAAATACTAAAATGTCACATAGCATTAAAGTGGGTCAAAGGGGCTGAGCCCCGGTGCCATAGTGGTTGAATGTGGGACTGCCGTCCACTGGCTTGGCGGTTCAGATCCAGCAGCGGCTCTTCAGGAGCAAGGCTGGGTAGCTCCCACGACCACCAGAGGGCAGTGATGCCCCTCCCCCCCCAAAAAACAAAAAAATGGGTCAAAGGGAAGACCACACAATAAGGTACTACATTTTAAGCTAACTACGTCTGCCATAGTAGACTTCACAATGCTCCATGTCTCATAGCAAGGCTAGTCCCATTCCTGGAAAATGTTCAGAGGGGATTCACTTCTTCTTTTTTTTTTTTTTTGTCTCTAAGGGGATTCACTTTTCAAGAATACGTTAAAAAACAAAACAAAACAAAAACGTAATTCCCCTTCATATCTATCTGTGCCTAAAGATCCTTCTATCTGAAGATCATATATTGTTAAGATAAAATAAGATCATGGACATTCTTTAAAATTGCCAGTAGGCATGTAAAAATGACATTAGTTATGTGTTAATTGAATTAAGAAATGCTCCATCTTGCCTACTATAAATCATTCATAGTTATTGTATATATGTTTTGATTTTTAATCAATCTGTTCCATAATGAAATGTGACACAGATAATATACCACCCTAATTTTGATGAAAGTTTATACCATTTCTTTAAAAAAAAAATCCATCAGGCACTTTAAAGTACAATGAAGCCCACGAGAAGAAGAATTTGGGGGAACCATGTGGTTTTTCCAGGTCTTGGAAGATTTTCTACCTTTAGCAGGGTGAAGTCTTACCATTTTCTGACTCCTTTCTATTAGGGAGAAATACTAGTTTTCTTTCTCTAATATTTCTGAGTTGCACAGTTCTGGCTTTTGCAGGTTTTATGTTGTTATAAGAGATTGCTTGTTTCTAATTCTAAAATCCATTGGAGACTCATCTGAACTCCCATGTCTTTTTCCCCCAGTTTCTATCAAAGACAACAATAAGTATCATAAAATACCAAACAGTAGTGAAATGGTTATTTTATAGAACCTGATTCTCTGACACAGATTATTCAATCACTTGGATTGTTGCTACATTTTTAGCTGTTAGCTCAATTTAGGAAAAGTTATATAGTATATTAGGTAATATGAATATTGTATCTTAGTGAATCATATCTTATTTGTATTTAACAGAAAAAAATTCAAACTCATCTAAATAAAACAAAATATGGGTTTGTTAGCATAGGGTCCCTTCACGTCAGAATTGACTCTAAGGCTAAACATTTTGTTTATCATAGTAGAAAGTTCTAGAGTGATATTTCAGGTATGGTTAGATCTAGACATTTGTGTAATTGTTTCCCTTAACCGTTTTCCATTGAGTTTTGATTCATTTTAAGGCAGGAAGCTCGAGAGCAAAGTAGACAACAGCCTTTCAGTCCCAAAGTTTATCAACCCAGAACACCATTTGCTTCGTTAGCAATTGTTACAGCAACAGGTGCTGATTTAATTTTCCTTGTTATAATCTAGACCACGTTATCATTCTTTAAATGTGCCTACGAGTCATGGTGTTCTCATTGACCAGTCGTGAAATTAGTGTTCGGGCCAATCTTGGTTCCATATGAGCATCATTAATGAGTCACGTGTAGATCCTCAGGAGAACCTAGAGTGTCCATGCAATCTACATTGGAACGGAGAGCTCATTGGGGAGGGCATCATGGTTAAGACTAATAAAATATGTGGTGAATGAAGGTTATGTTATTAGGTGGTGACAGCAGCAGTTAAACATTTTTTTGTTGGCATTTTATATTAGAGTTAAAAAGCAATGTTTGCAAAACACCGAAACAGGCAATTTTGGGCTGCTAATGGCAATTAGTACTAAACCCCAAACACCATTGTCATGTACAAGTGATATTTTTATCTCAGAGTTCCCTGCTTTTTCTTTGTAATACAGTTGTTTGACAGTAGATAACATTGCATAGTTTTTACTTACATTGATGTGGGAACTTTTTTATATTTTCTTGAATAATGTTTATCGAATTTATGTTAAAGTTATACCAATTATTGTGATGTTGTGATCAATTCAGAATTGAAGCAAGTAAGATTTCTTTCTCCCCACCCTTCTTTGGGAAATAGGAACTAATTTCCAGTTAACAGAAATTTGTATTTGAGAGAGCTCATCCAATGCAGGAATATTATCATGAATAAAATTGAACTCTATAACACTGGAAAAATCAATGACTTTTTATGTAATTCAAATGATCCAATAGTTTCTTGACAAGTGTTTATTAAAAAATCAACAACCGTTCCTTGATTTTCTTCACTTGGATAGCCTGTTTGTAACTATTTACAAAATGCTTTTACCAAGTCTTTATTGAAAAAGTGCTCTGTTTCAATAAATATAGAAATATTTCAGTAAAATTTACACTTTTTCATAGTAGCTTGTCTTTTATAAAATACAGATTATTAGCACCTGTGCTGTGTAAATATATCCTTTAATTGCCTGCTTATTTTTATTGGATTAAAACATCGTATAAATGATAGACTAATGCAAGAAGAACAAGCTCACAAAGGAAGAAAATGATGAAAGAAGAAAATGAGAAAAAAGGAAGGAAGAAAGGGAGGAACTTAAAACATGAGGGGTATTTAGAAAACTTTTCTGATTCTGAAGAAGTTGGTGCTGAAAAACATATGAAGTATTGTACAAATAGCTCCCCGGTCAAATTTTAACTAATTAAAAGATGATTAAGCTTTACGAAGTCCAGTGAATTAAATATACACATTCTCACTGCAGTAGGGTCAATTCCATCTCACAGTGACCATATAGAATGGAGTAGTGGGATTCTGAGACGGAGAATCTCCCTGGAAGTAGAAAGCCGTTATCTATCTTGTCATACAAAGAAGCAGCTGGTGGTTTCAAACTGATGAGCAGGGGGCCAGCAGCACAGGGTAGAACCTACGATAGCATATAGACCATTGAAACTGTAACTGTCCATGGAACTCAATATTACAACCACCTTGTTAGTGATATAAAATGCTTTTGTATCTTTTGTATGCTGAAATATGTAACAATAACATTAAAGAAAACTTTGAAAGTTATCAGCCTCTACAAATTTAATGAAAGAATCTAGCAAATGATTGCAGTTCATATGTTAGGGAAAGACCTATCAAAGTATAGGACAAAGAGCCCAAAAACCTTTAGACAGAATATTTTGTTGAAACTTCAGGGCATCCTTTTAAAATATAATAAGAAATTAGAGAATCATAGAATATTTAATAAATACATTAGAAAGTTATACTGTAATTAAATAGACACTAATTTCAGAAAAGGAACAAATAATAAAAAAATCAAATTGTCAAAAGACCAGAATGTATTGCTGGCAAGATTTAAAATTGTCATTATTGTATACCATTGGTGGAAACATAGGTTGGTATAGCTTTGGGGGAAACAAATTTGGGATAAGCATTCAAATCCATAAAAGCACAAGGAGTACTTTGGGCCTGGGAACTGCACTTGTAGGAAGCCATTTGAAATGTATTTTGCGATGAGCTCAAGCACGTTTTTATGGACACAGTCTGTATTTTATTTGTTGTTACTGTGGTCACATGCCTTCTTGTCTATCAGTCCCCATCCCGAGTGACCTGTGCACAACAGAATGAGATCCTGTCTGGGCTGGTTCCATTCTCAAAATGGTTTGTTCGTTGAATCAAAAAAATACAAAACTAATTCCCACCTGATCAATGCTGACTCATAGCCACCCCCCGTGGGTCTCTGTGACTGTAAGGTTTAATGGAAATAGAAATCTCTGTCTTTGTCCCGCCGAGCTGCTGGTGCTTTCTCTCTGCTGAGCTTGGAATCACAGACAGCGGGTAAGCACTGCACCCTGAGGGATTCCCATATTGAGATATGGGGAGAGACTGAAAGGAAGAAACCAGTCAATTAATCAGTTAAAGCGCTAGAACATGAATAATTTTTGATTATGGTTGATAACTTGATTTCCCTTCATGGTGCTGAGAAAAATCTCAGTGAGATTATCCACTAATAAATGAGTGGAGAGTTGTTTTGTTCTTGGGCTGCAAAAGTATTTATATTCCATTTATAATCATTACGAGTAACAAACCAAATTTAATCATTATGAGATTGTATTACAAACAATATCTAAATATAATTCTATATAACAGTTTCTATATATGTGTAAATTATATATAACAGCCAGTAGTTGTCCTGTTCATGTGTTTTGTGAAGCTTTGCTTGGATACAGGACATAAGTGAGATCTGTTGCCACTTTTTATTTTTAAGCTTCTCCTTTCTGCTGTTTTGTCAAGAAGGGATGTTGTTTTGTTGGTTTGCTGTTCCTATCTGAATTTAGGTATGTTCAAAATGGCCAAATTAAGGGAGGGGCTATCATACACTATTGTATTTACCTGGAAGAACTTTGTTGGGATAAAAAGTGATAAACATTAATGAACTGAGAGGTATGATTAGAAGATGGAGCTACCCAAACGCTTTTCAGGCCAATTGAAGCAGAATGAAAGATTTCAGCGTGTCATGGAATTTGGGTTCACCTTCTTAGTCAACACGGACAGGGTTTGCACTTTGTTTCAGAGCCAAGTCTCATGAGCTAATGTGGGAAGGAAATAGCTGGAGCACGTTGTTTCACAGGCTAAGGAATAAAGGGTTCTATTGTCTGCCAACTACTGCTGTGCTTTCATACAAAGATACTTGTGAACTAAAACTTGTTTCATTTAGGAATATGTAACGTAACCTTTTTTAGAAAATGTGTTTTTTCTAAACCATTGTTTCCTATGACTTAGTAACTTGCTTAGAAAAATTTAATTAGTATTTTAATGTAATGTACATATAAGCATATCTACACCTGTAAAGATGGACATTCTCAGGAACCCTATATATCATTCAGAATCAACTCAATGGTGGTGGATTTGAGTTTATTTCCTTTTTTGTTGTGTTTTTGCTATAACCTCCACATTAAAAAATATATAAATATAATTATTGGTTAATTCAACTAAGTCTCATTTCATTTTATATTTCCAGTTGTGTGATCCCATGTGACATATAGAAGGAAAAGCAATGAAAGGCGAACTCTGATGGCAGCTGCGTGATTGAAGCTGTGCAGATTTTTAAGTGTCTATATTTTCTTTCAACAATATTTGAAAATACTCAGGTAAGAATAAATAATTATTTGCTTATAGATTTTACTCCATTTCCAAAAAAATATTTAAAGCTATAAAACATGTTCTACTTTCGATTGAGTAGTAACTTGATATAACCACGCAAAATGGTGAGCTAGGTAAAAGTAAAAATAAAACAAAAACTATCAATGAGCCTATTTTCTACAAAGAGTCTTAGTCATCATATTAGTCTTTTTCCTTTTATTTTGCTAGTTGAATAGTTCCCCCTTTTACACAAAGTTAGGATAATATTACAAGTATTTGTTACTGAATTTTGATAGTTTTTCTGTGACAAAATAAAGTTTCAAAAAGTCATGGGAAATTTTCATTATCCTTTAATTTCATTTTCCCACAAACATTTGGAAGCATCTTTATCTCTTTTAAGGAGTCCTGAAGATATTATGATGTTTTTCCGTGTAATCATCTATACTATCATAATTGTTAATTAATGTTAACTGTTACACTGATATAGTAATTACATTCAAGAGTCTTTATCTTCTACACAGTTCTGTGTATTGATGACACTGCAGGATATAATTTGCATCAAAATAGTTTTGTGAAGTTTAAGGGGTGAAGATGAATCACTAATTGCTAGACGTGAGTGATGGGGTTTATTATTCCACTTGTGCATCTTTTAATGTATTTAAATATTTATAAAAAGTTCTATGTTTCACATTTAGGCTGAGTAAAATTATTAGAAAGAGAACTGGTACAATGGTTAAATATTAAATTGTCATCACTTGATTAATGTCTATGAATTTATAAAGACTCTTATTTATTGTTTTAAAATTTGCTTTTAGAAGCTAGTGATGAGTTAGTTTTCATTAAACAAATGTTTATTGTAGTATTAACTAATGTCTTTTCCATTCAAAGAAGCTCTCTAACAAAGCCTATTGTTGGTTTAAGAAAGAATCTAATAGGGTTATGATTCAAATAATCTGGTCACAAGCAGTAGCTTCCTCTACTTACATTATATTTTTTCTCTGTGTTTGTCCGGGTAGACTAAAGAAACAAATCCATAGAAACTCATATGTGTATTAGAGATAATTTTATATAAAGGATAATTAAACATTAAGAAAACCCAGTCCATTCCAAGCCCATATGTCTGCTATTAGCTCATATGTCCAACACCAATCTATAAAGTTCTCTTTAGACTCAGGAAATAAATTTTATGATGCTAAGTGCAAGACCATCACAGCCCAGCGGGTAGAAAATCTTTGGATCCAATGGCAGTTGAAGCATCTCAGGCTGGCCAGGGACTCCATGTGGCTTCTCCAGCTTTCAGGGCTGCATTAAGGCAGGCCCATGTGGCTTTTCCTCAGGGATATCTCACAGGGTGACAGCCTTGTCAGTAGAGATTTTTCCCGCCTCCAAGGAGAAAAATACAGGTTTTTCAGACTCTTCAGGAGAAGGTCCACACAGAGATGTCATTGGCTGTGATCTGATTGACAGGCTGGACTCCACCCCCACACTCTTAATCCTCAAAATGACAAGCGATTGTATAACTACCACATTCTGTAATGAAGCCTCAAAGGGCATATGCACAATATCTCCGCATGATTTAGCAGGTGCATCACTTATAAATGATAGTAAGCGTATACATATTCAATTAATTTTTCTTGGTTGAGGTAACTCTAGGCAGCCTAATTTATAATCTGTATACAAGTTAGGATAAGTGAAGTGCAAAGAAAAAAGTAAAAAGAAGGGGCATTTCCTGACAACTGCATTTCAGCTTGGGGATGAGATGCTTCACAACTTGAGACAATCTTGAGTTTTGCTCTTATGATTTAAGCAGGACAGTGTTTGTAAGATGAGCCAAGTGGAACCAGGAGCAGGCTAGCAAATCCCAGACTGGCATGTTGAGACAATTGGGGAGATGATGTACCGGAAGTAGAGCTGTGGCGCCCACGTGACTCACTGGTTACAAGTTGGTCTGCTAACTTCAAAGTCGAACTCTGATATATTTATAAAAAATAGATGTCTGTATAAAAGAGGTATGGCCTTGGAAACCCACAAGGTCAGTCTATTCTGTCCGGTAAGGTCACTTGAGTCAGAATTGGCTCAAGGGCAATGCCTTCAAGAGTGGGAAATTTGTTGTTTGGTTTCCTGTTCATGAAATTTTGTATTTAATTCATTATATTGTAGAAACAATTACAAAGGAATGAAATAAACCATACTTTCCTTAAGAAACTTGATCAGGAAATAATGTGGATATTATACCAAGGAAGCGTGAGCAACTCCAAAGGAAGGAGACTATTTTGTGAACCTTCTTTTAATTTTAACTAGGATTTACTGAACAGTTGTCTGTTGTAAGGTACTCAACTAGGAATGATGGGAAAAAGATGAAGCTTTCTCTGCCTGTCAAGGTTACAGCCTCAGAAACCCACTTGTGGAATTCAACTCTGCCCTCTAGGATCTCTGTGAGTTGAGAGTGACTTGACGGCAGTGAGTTGGGAATTGGAGAAGCTAGGAACTGTATAAAAGTAGGGTAAACGTAACATCCCCCCCACTTATATATAGAAAGATTGGATTAGCTAGAGGATGAAGTGTGCATGGCAAACAATGAAAATGATGCACCATTTTAAGACAAAAAATAAAGCAATATTCTAGGAAAGTGTGCTACGGTTTGGGGATACCAATAAGTTGGTAATGGATTCCGGGTAGCCCTATTAGAGCTGCCCTGTAGATCAAACAACAAATTGCATTGGGTAAATCTGTTGTACAAGACTTTTTCAAAATGTTGAAAAGCAACAATGTTACTTTGAGGACTAAGGTACACCTGGCCCAAACTGGTATTTTTAATAGCTTCATATGCATGTGAAAGTTGGACATTGAATAAGGAAGACCCAAGAGGAATCGATGCCTTTGAATTCTGGTACTGAGGAAGAATATTAAAAGTATAACGGATTGGCAAAAGAACAAACAAATCTGTGTTGGAAGACGCACAGACAGAATGCTCCTTAGAGGCCAGACTTCATTGATGTACTTTGGACATGTTGTCTGGGGAGAATAAGGATATCTTCATTTGGTAAAGGGGATGATCCCTGGACAAGATGGCTTGAAACAGTGGCAGCAACAATGGGTTCCCCACGAGAACAATTGTGTGGATGTACACAGGGGTGCTAGGAGTCAGAACTCACTTGACAGCACCACACCACAGCGTAACATAGGGTTTCTTAGACTGTAATTTTTTTTTTTTTTAGGGCATCACTGCCCTGGTGGTGGGAGTAGGAGGCCCAGCCTTTGCTCCTGGGAGCTGGAATTGAACCTCCATCCCAGTGGGCCGCAGTCCCGCGCACAACCACTACGCCACCGGGGCTCAGCCTAGACTGTAATTTTTATGGGAGCAGATTGTCAGGTCTTTCTTTCCATAGAACAAAACTACTGGTGGCTTTGAATCTCCACCCCTTTGCTTAGCAGCCAAGCTCATAACCTTCCTGCCACCAGGGCTTATAAGTACAGATGCTCACTGCCCTCCAGTCAGTTCCCCTTCACAACGGCTCTCTAGGACACAGTGAAACTGTCGCTTTTGGTTTCTGTGGCCTCACGTTTCTCTCAACGTAGGACCGATTAGTGAGTAATGAATTATGACGGGATCCATATATTGGGTTGCCAGTAGATGTAATTTTTCAAAATGTTAAAGCCTTATCAAGATCTGAAGACTGGTCAGAGTTTGTTATCTATAAAATAATGCTTCCAAATTTGGCACAAATTGAGGCATGAAGTAAGAAACTGTATCTAAACTGAGAATAAGAGACATAAGAAGCAAGGTGTGGATGGATGGGACTTGGCAGTGATAGAAATGGTGCGAGGTGAAGGAGAATGCTGGCTGAGGTGAAAGGGCCAGGTTGATGGCATGAACACAGAGGGGGAAAAATAGGACTCAAGTGGGATTTTTGTGTGTGTTGATAAAATACTACATTTGGTTTTGAACCTAGTTTTTGTTTGTTTTTCCCGTCTTTCTGAATGCCACATTTTGCATGCACTTTCACAAGACTCATTAAACAGAACAAAAACAAGCCACTATCACTGAATCAAGTCTGATTCAAACCAACCCTTAGGGACAGTGTGCAACTGTGGCTTCAGGCTTTTACGAATTTGCATACCCTTGGCAGGAGATGACTTCATTCTCCCCTGACAGAGCAGATGGTTGGTTTGAACCACTTAACTTTCAGTTAGTAGAGAAATGCCTCAAGCATTTCAATTCCTTATGTATTTGAGAATTCATGGATTTGCTATTAGAATTTTGTTCGTTTTCTGAAAATAGAAGTTCAAGTATAATAAGATCAAAATCTCTCTTTGATACCAAGCATTGTACTATCTTATATTCCCTTTGCAATACTTTAGTTCCTTGAGTTCTTGATCCTTTCAGTTCAATTATCAGTGTCATTACAGATATGAATCTGAATTTAAATAAAACTTACCACAATGTTTGTTTTATGGGGAACACTCATTAAATTGTTTCAAAGTATACTTGAATCTATTCCAATGGCTTTATTGCCTTAATTACGACCCACCTCGCCCAGACTTGTTCTGTGGGTTCCCCATGACTTTTCTCTTTCTGTGTTACAAATCATTCCACAATTCAATGGTTTGAAACATTGCCTAGTCTACGTTTTTGTGTGTCTCCAAGTCTTTATGGTAACAGAAATTCTGATCTTCCCCCACGAGCAGCTCGGGCTTTGGAACAGCTGTCCTGTTGATGAGCATCCCGCTGCTAAGCCCACATGCCCCAGGGTTCCAGTACACTGGACCTAGCCCATCATAACATCACACTCAAGTCTTTTTAAAAGCTCAAGCGAGGCTGAAGGGTTTACTTTCAGAAGTCAACTCTTGATTTCACTGCATTCAGTCATTTGGGGGAGGTGTGAATAAAAGAAAGAGTTTTCAGATTCAAAACTTCAGTCTTCTCGAGGCAACTAATTTAGCCTGAATTCTGGATAGTGCTATTTGCCTTATAGGTCTGCAAATATGGATTAGATTCAAAAGTTCAGTGATTAGTATCATTATCTCTGAGAGTCTTAAAAATCATGTTCTTTTGCATGGGGTATTTAGGGTAGATGTTCCCTCAGGACTAGTGGGGGGATGGTGGTGATACTGGGAGGGTGGAGGGATGGTGGAGTAGAGAAGGGGAACCAATTTCAGGGATCTACATATAACCTCCTCTCTGGGTCATAGCCAGCAGGGAAGTGAGTGAAGGGACACAGTGGACACTGTAGGATATGAAAAAGCAGTAACAATTTGTAAATTATTAAGAGTTTATGGTGGGCGGGGGAGAGGGAAATCTGGGGAGCTGGTACTGTACGTGGAGAGAGGATGTTTTGAGAACGATGATGGCAACAAGTGTGCAAATGTGGCCTGCATACAATTGATTTATGTATGGATCATGAGGGGAGATGGTATGAATACCCAATAAAATGATTCATTAAAAAAAGGGGGGAGGGGGGCTGAGCCCCAGTGGCATAGTGGTTGTGCACGGGACTGCGGCCCACTGGGCTGGACGTTCAATTCCAGCTCCACAGGAACAAAGGCTGGGCCTCCTACTCCCACCACCAGAGGGCAGTGATGCCCAAAAAACAAAACAAAACAACAACAACAAAAAGGGGAGGGGGGTAGGGGAAGAGGAGTTTATACCAAGGGCTCAAGTGGAAAATGTTTGGAAATGAATGTGGCAACGTGTGCAAATGTGCTTGATACAGGTGTTGTATGGAATGTTATAATAGCTGTAAGAGCCCCCAATAAAATTATTTAAAAATACCAGGGCTGAGTCCTGGTGGAGTAGTGGTTGAGTGCGGGACTGCGGCCCACTGACTTGGCGGTTCAAATCCAGCAGCAACAAGGCTGGGCCTTCCACTCCCACCAGAGGGCAGTGATGCCCCCCCAACAAAAAAAAACCCATTTAAAAAAACAACAAAAACAAACAAAAAAACAACCCCCCACCAAAATCATGTTCTTTTGTTTTGATTTCCTAACCCTCTTATTGGAATTACTAAACACACACACACACACACACACACACACACACACACACGCTGGCTGGCTAGCTGGCTGGCTGGCTGGTTCAAATCACTGACTTAGGTCAAGCCAGTATATCACCAGGGCTCCTTTTGAGATCATACCTGAAGTTAAAATTCGAATGTTGCTGTAATACGGGCTTAAGGTATCAAGAAATCTAAAAGATATATAACCATGTGGCATTGCATAGTATGAGGCCTAACGATTGTAGGAAAGATGATATAAGAGTCAAGATTTTGAGGAGTAAGATAGATGACCAAAATATGGTGAGAGATTTAAGAAAAGAGCAGAAAGGAACTGGATGTAGCGTTGCTTCTGCTGCCTTGAGTTGCCCTAAGTGTGATTTACAGCAGCACTCTATTCTAAAAAATCTCTAAGGAAATCCTTCAAATGAGAGCGACTGCAAAACCTATTCTGAAGATGCAATATCAACATTTAAATACCAAACACAATAACCTTTAAGCCCATTGCTGAGGTTGAAGAAAGCCGCTTTCTTTTGCCTATCTTGGATTTCATAACATTTACAAGATATATTTTGTACAAGTACATCTTCAAGCCATACTTCCCTTCTGAATAACTAATGATACTCAAGGGGATCATCACTTTTACATTAGCATTGGTTTGAAGAAAAACAGTGATAAAGAGGATGACCTACAGTGAGATGGGTTGGCGTGGTGGCAGCACTTGCCTAGAACACAGTAATCTGTGTGTAAGGGGTCACAGAGCCAGGCTGTTTTATTGTTGTCCCTGGGTCACCACTGCGAGTCAGAACCAACTTGACAGCATCTAAAAGCAATAGTGATATTTATATAATATATAATGGTAATAAAAGATTCCCTTATAAATCAATAGCTATTTGAATGAAATGCTGAACACTAGCAAAATGGTTTCCCACCAAATACATTACATTTGTGTTGCAAAGTGGTCCCTTTTAGTCTGTGGTAATTATTCATATTATGATGGTATAATTTATTTTACTGAACCTGTCACTTCCTTAGAGGTAATAGTCTTTGGAAAATGTTTGAATTTGTTTTTAGAATATGGATTACATTGGGAACACTAGTCCAGTGAAAATTAAAATAAAATCTTTGAAGATGAATTTTAAAGGGAAAGAATAGGGAAAAAATAGTGGGAAAAGTAAATTTTATGCCAGTTTATGAAGAAATGAAAGAGAGATCTCAAAATAAAACAATAGATTCCATTTTAGATGTTTTTAGTTCTATTTGCTTTAGGACTTCCAAATTATATTCAAGGGTAATTGTCTAGGTGGAACTGGTGAAATAAAATAGAGAAGTCTTGAGGTATAAGTGGCACTTAAGTTATTGAGAACTTTTTATTATTAATATATCCAACAAAATTAATATAGCAACAAATAATGATATTTAGAAATAGTTTTAATGACTACAGGAAATATCAAATTTTTAATGGAAACTAAAAATAACAGTGGGTGACCCTATCAGGTTACGTTTTACACTACACCCTGTAAAATGTTGGTGGATGGTAGTTATGGGGGCAGCATTGTAATTCACCTCCTTTTCCCTTATTTGTAAACAAGATCATTACACACTGAGTCAGGCATTTCATCAGGTATTTTGAAATATATATGTGGCCATGGATTGTATTTCCTCAGTTTGGTTAAGTTTTTAATAAATCACTCGCATCTTTAATAGAAATTACATTTATATTGAAAGCATTTTTCACTTGATGTTGCAAACTTTATCAGTGAATGGGCAATTTAATAAAAAGCAGAAGTGGGTAAAATTTATGTAACTCATCAGTAATGCCAAGTTGCCGAATGTAAAGTGATGAGAGATAACATTCCTGTACAGATTTTACACATTTATGCAACACTTAAGAGGTATTTAGATTTCTGGGATGACAAATTAGAGCTTTAATATTAAATCTGCTTTACATATCCAAGGGTTATGCTGTGAGAACAGAACACATTTGCATGTTCTTGTGTGTTTTTCCTCGTTTCAGAATATTAAACAACTATTAGCAATTCTGGATGATAGGATAGCACCGTCGAAACTCTGAAGTGCTCTTCTAGCCATTCTCATATTTTGCTGCTACTAAGATCTAATAGTGTAATTAAAGCTTCATAATTCGGTTTAGTAAAAGGCTAACAGCTGCCTAGTATTTACAATAAAAGGACACTTATGGAAGATAGTTTTTATAATTTTGAAAATATCTCTAAAATATTGTTTGCTTTGGTTCACCAATAAAATTATTTTCTGATACCAACCTGAAAAGAAATATAAAATTCCTTGGAAGTATAATTACAAAATTCAACATATTTTTAGTTTCTAACAACTATAATGTAAGGATATTACCTTCTTTTATAGTAACATATAAATAAATATTTTTGGTGAATGAATTTGAATGGTAATATTGTCCTAAAAAGAAAAGCAGCATAAGTTTGCGTTTTACATGATAATTTTAAAGTTTTGAGGTAAGTTTACATCCATCATATCATTTAACTAGACTATTTCAAGATTATTTTAAGACTGCGGCCCACTGGGACGGAGGTTCAATTCCAGCAGTGGGGCTGGGTCTCCTACTCCCACTAGCGGAGAGCAGTGATGCCCACCAAAAAAAAACATTTTAAGAGACTTATGCAAAATTTTACCTTATTCAGAACTACCATAGTAGAATTTGCAAGGAAACCATTTTCATACTTCCCTCCACATCACTGTGATCAAGCTGAGGCTGACTCCGGCCGACCCTCGGCCATGTGTGTCTTCGCGGCCTGGCAGCCCCCTCTCCCCGGTGGGGCAGCTATGACGGACCAATGCCCAACCTCCCTGACATCCACAGTTAGGGTAATATGGACATGGTTTTCCATCCTTCTGTGGTGTTTTCAAAATTCTTGAGTCACTATGAAAAAAAAGCTGCCATAGTATATCTCAAAGCATTATCAATTACAATTAGTAGAAGCAGCAATCAATAGTTACATATTGCATAGTATTTAGACAGCGTGGTTGTGGGCTCTGTATGCAAATTAGTACTGTGAATTCTTAAAGGGAATTTTCAAGAAACAGAATGCTGTTAAATGATGAGTAGCCTTAAGCGTCAAGAGTTAAAGAAAACAGGAAGATAATTAACCGCAGTCTTTATTAAATCTACTCACTTTATTACATGAAGAAATGATACATGCATGTGAGGTAAGCATTTACCACAAGACGCAAAATCAAATACCTAGTTAATATTACTCTGTCATCCGGCCATGAGATAAACTGACATCCTCTTCTGTGGCAGATGTCTCTTATTTCATCATTTCACACAATGATGTATCTCTCATGCTCCTAATATTTAAAATGCTTAAGATTCCTTAGCATTTCTTCCAAGTTTCAGTTTTATAGCTTTATTTACATGTTTGCTAGCAACCTATCATGATAAAGCTAGTCCGAGGAAATTTTATTTGTTTTATTAATTGTTTAAAATTTATTGGTTATAAATTTTACCCTGTTAGAAAGGATTAATACTGCAAGTTGTGATAATAAAATAAAATACATTAGTTGTGTACATTTAAATGACATTACATTTCCAGGGAAATGAGATTATTGCAGAGAGACAGTCAGGTAACTCAAACCTAATGAGTCCCAGTTAGCTTTTCTGGTTCAGAGAACATCAACAGGGGTGATTTTTATTTATCCCAAATAGGGGAGCATTCAGAAGATTATGATGATGGCATATCTATATCTATCTATCTATCTATCTATCTATCTATCTATCTATCTATCTATCTATCTATCCTCGTTTCTCTTCAGTATTCCCCA
Source organism: Nesogale talazaci (assembly GCA_004026705.1). Taxonomy (NCBI): domain Eukaryota; kingdom Metazoa; phylum Chordata; class Mammalia; order Afrosoricida; family Tenrecidae; genus Nesogale; species Nesogale talazaci. The sequence continues at coordinate 21,453 of PVJH01007249.1, forward strand.
CACTGCCCTCTCACTGAAATCAGACTGTGGCATGAAGGCAAGATGAGGAAGAGAGGAATCAGGGTGCAGTCGATCAGCAACCACAGAGCAAGGTGACAGAGACTGCCTTCCTCCAAGAGAGCCAAGCAGATCAAGGAAATTAAAATTTGATCACTAAAATAAAAATCTTATAAATTAATAATGTGAAATTGAGGGATTTGCCAACAACTAGTACAGCAGCATAAAAATATGGAAATTGTGTAATCAAAAATGAAGAGACTTCATCTGAAAGTTAAAACTTGCTTCCAGTAGGAATTTATATGGGAAAATTATTTAAGAGATTCTGTGGTACTGTATTCTAAAAATTACAGATTAGAGAAGGCCACACGCACACAAAAAGGTAAAGTGCATGGCTTAAGAGTTAACCAGTTGTTGGGAAGACAATATGAGTCAAATTTAGACTGATGAAAACACAATTTGAAAATATCAATAATACAAAAAGAAATCTTAACGACTTTCAGGAGATAATAGACTACCATGGAACAAAAATATAATTTTTATAAGTAACCCTGGAGGTAAGAAGATAATAAATCATTATCTTTCATGTTGGCGGGAAAATGAACCCTGAACTTAAAATTTTATACTCTGCCAAACTGGTATTCATGCTTTGCAGTGATTCAATAATTCATGGACTTAAACACTAATAGCTTCTCTCTGAAATTTTTAATAGAAGATTTACTCCAGCAAAAATAAAACCAAAGACAAGAGAAATTGGACTCCAGGAAATAAGGATAAACAAAGATGATCACGAGATAAGCCATTAAATCTTATTTATAAGTACCTAAGTATTTTAAGCATTTCAAATATGTGGAAAATAAAGTAACTGAATTTCAGATTTGAGTTTTATTGGAAAAGAAGAGGATGGTAGATTGTAAAAGAATAGAGCACCGCTGTCAGCAGGAAGGGATCGTCTTTATTTCAGGGCATTTTTAGATACTAATTAACTATAGACATGATTAAAAAGTAAAATCATGTTCACTAAGGATCATTTGCTAATGTAAAATGTAATTTTGAATCATTAGAAATATAAAATATGATTCTAATCTTAATTTTAAGTCATTAAAATATAATTTTAAGTCCAAAAAACTAATCTGCAGTCAAGTATCAATAAACAAATGTGGAAAAAGTTGATTGTGTAATAATGCATAGAATAAAGTGAATAATACAAATGTATCTCATGGAAAAATGAAAAGAAAGTAAAATGGACTGTTTCAGGAACTTTGGGAAACATAAAACAAGTCTGAAAAACTATATGCAAAATTGCATCTTTAGCTCAGTTCTTTGACTGGCTTTTTTCCTGGTCATAGACAAACATAGCGGAAGATGAGTCCAGGGATTGGCATGACTGAGAAAGGGAACTGTGTGCGCTTGGAGCAGCTCGCAGCTAACCCACGTACTAACAGGGAGAACTGGCATTTGTGGAGGTTTCGTGTGGAAATCCTGGTTTAGGCATTCTCAGGCATTCTAGCTGATATTACGTCTGCTATTATCAGGCCTGGATCATCATCAACTGTTCGGCGATTGGCCCCAGGGCCCCATCGAGGAAAGAATTGTCTTGTGTACGGCATGCACAGCATAGACTTTGCAAAGACTCAAAGTGTCGAAAGTCTTCGGGAACGTGCAGACTAAACACTGAATTCAAGTTTCTGCTTTTCAAATTGGCATAAAATGAAAAAAACAAAATGTCTTTCACCGAGGCCAAAGTACAAATGAGAAACATTTCAACCTAAAATGTTGACAATATTAAAATATGGAATTATGTTGATATTGTGAATACTCTTTGCCCTCCAGGCAATTGCAGCTTACTACAATTGAAGGGGACAGAGTAGAACTGCCCCACAGGGCGTTCTGAGGCTGTAGTTTTCAATGAAACCGATGGTCCCATCTTTCTCCTGGGAGGTTGGTAGATTTGAACTGCCAGTCTGTGAATTAGCAGCTGAGCCCTGTCTTTATTTTATCATCATTTTTCTTCAAACTATAAAATAATTTCAATTTTTTTCTTTATCAGTATGGTCTACACTTCAAACCCTGGAGTATATTTTCATTTGAATTGGTGTAGCCAGAATCAACTTTAATTTACTTAATTTTGCCTACATGGACTTTGTTTTTTCTTACTTTGCTAAGAAAGGATAAGCAATGTAGAAAAACAGGCTCACAAGAAATAGAATGCTAGTATGCTAAGGAGTAGAGAAAACTGTGTACTGTTTCCTCTCCTTTCACCCCTCACTAAGGAAATAAACTCACTCCATTTTTTAAAGGAGCAGATGGCACCAGTTCAGCAGACTTTTCTAATAACAGCATATGCCATCTGGAGAGAGTCCATATGTCTATCTATGTGGTCGAGCTAAAAGAATGTTTTCTATTTGGGAACTTTGGGAGCATCTAAACAACAACAAACTATTTTCAGTTTTCATTCTAGGGTGTACACTAGGCTTTTAGTTCTGTAGCAGTGATTTATTTTATTTACAAACCACAAGCTATCTTGTAATTCTGACTATGTGATCCATTAATGCTAAGTCTGACATTCCTCGTCAGGCTTTTAATAAGCCATATAAAAGTATTGGAGGATTGAATGGGATTTGGGTCATCTCTTCCCTGTTCTCTTGCTTAGCTAAAAGTTTTATTTTTATTATTTGATTGTTTGGGTTTTTTTCAGCTTGTTAAATTATGATAGTTTAGTAATAGGCTTTTTTTAAAGTACAGAATTAAAGCTATTTCAGTAATAAGTAGATATGATTTAGTATTTGGCAGAAATAGTATAATTATATTATTTACTATATTTAAAACACTCTTGTTTATTGACTACCTTATTCCTGACACTGTTGTAATTAATGCTTACATGTATACAGTACGTCATTTGATTAAAACTTTTTTTCAGTTTTTGGAGAAGTTAGCTTTCTTTCCTAGTTTGTAGATGGCAAAACAAGTCCAGAAGTATTAGCCAAATTACTCAAGTATATTCAGAAAATGTTGCAATGAAAAAACTCAGATTTTTGTGATTTAAAAATTTAATATTCTTTCAAATTGTTGATATATATATCCCCGGAATTTTCAGAAATGACATGAACGTGAAGTCAGAGACCTACTTTTGTCTTACAATTTTTTGATTCTCTCTTCCTCTAGTCCTGCACAGTTGAGCTCTAGATTCCAGCACTTGAGGTCATTATTATGCTACTATGAAGTTTTTATGATTGCTGCCTCTGAGTAGGGACCCTTGTTACCCAGCTCTGATTTGAGAGTTTAGTTGTTTGTTCTCTTTAAGGTTTCGTTTAAAGGACTGAGTCCCAGTGGCGTAGTGGTTGTGTGTGGGATTGCAGCCCACAGGGTTGGCGGTTCAAATTCAGCAGCAGCTCTCCAGGAGCAAGGCTGGGCTTCCTACTGCCACCAGGGCAGTGATGCCAAAAAAAAAATTCGTTTACTGAACAACTTCCAATTACCTGTCGATGTTCTAGGTGTACAGATGGAGTTAGGGGAAAGAAAATAGGCAAAACCTCTGCCCTCTGAGGTGAATAAACCAGGATGAGAGTGTGGCTTGTTAAGTCTCCTTTTCTCCAAGAGTTAAGGATGAAACTCTAGATAGCATGATGCTGTAGATAGCATTGAGATGAATGGGAATTCATCCGCCAAGAAGCAGTTGCTTGAACAAACAAGGGAGTGGGGGAGTGGTTTGAAATCTGGAAAGGTGTGTGTTACTCTTTTATTCTTTTCACCATACTTATTCGATCTGTGTATTGAACAAACAGAAACCGGACTGCATGAAGAACACGACCTCAAGATCAGAGGAAGGCTTATTAACAACCAGTGCTTTTTCAAGTTTTTGTTGTTGTTGAGAACAAAGAGAACCTGAAGCCCTTGCTAATGAGATCAAGGAGTATAGTCTTCAGTATGGACGACAACTCAATGTTTGAAAAAACTGAACAAAGCAAAAATCCTTAAAATCAGGAAAAATGCAGAAAAGAATTAAGTTACCAAGGATTTTGTTCATTCTCAGGGAAGCAGCAGTCAGCTTATCAAATGATGCATTGTCCTGGGCAAAGTTACCGCACAAGACTTTTTTTAAAGTGTAGAAGAGCAAAGTTGTTTCTTTGAGACCTGTGGTTTGCTTGTACCCAGGCTCTGATATTTTTAGTCACCTCGGATGCGTATGAAAGTTGGATGTTGGAGTCCTGGTGGCACCGTGGTTGTGTGCGGGACTGTGGCCCACAGGGTTGACGGTTCAAATCCAGCAGCAGCTCTCCAGGAGCAAGGCTGGGCTTGCTGATCCCACCAGACAGCAGCGATGCCCACCCCCCACCCCAAAGAAAGTTGGATATTGAAAGAAAATGCTAAATAATCACTGCATTTGAATTATGATACTAGCTGAGTGCATCGAAAGTAGCATGGACTGGCCCCCCACTACAAATACATCTGTCTTAGGAGAAGTGCAGCCAAAATGCTCTTTGGAAGTCAGAAGGGGGAGACTTGTCATACATACTTTCAACATGTCACCAGGAGACACCAGCTCTGCAAAAGGGCATCTTTCTTTGCAGGAGAAGGGCCATGAGAAGAGGACGACCCTTACTGAGATATGACAGCGTTGCTGTCACAGTGAACTGCAGCTTCGCAGTTGTGAGGATGGTGTAGGCGCCGACAATATTGGGTTCTGTTGTACACAAGGCTCATAGGTTTTGGAATGGAATGGAAAGGCACAAAGAACAACAGCAAAAGAACTAAAGACCTCACTTGTCTGTCCTGGGCATTGTGTGTGGTTGTGATGCTCAAGGCCGTCCTACAAGTGTTTCAAATACAGAAGGAAAAGGCTTACTCATGGTGGACATATTTTAGAAGAATTTTCATATTAAGAACAGATTTTTTTTTTAGCTGAGTTTGGGAAGGTCTAGAAGGAAATGCTGGATCCTGAAGTTTATGGGTTTTATGGTCTTTTATCAACATAATATGAAAAAAGAGAACAGATTGGGATAAGGATCAGGTAGTCCACTTCTGATGAATTAGCCACTGAAGACTTTATGGACAGTTGACTATTTCCTGGTATGGTACAAAAAAATGAGCCCCCCACAGGTTCAAAATCACTCAATAGCCCTGGGAAAGACCTGCTTTTTCAAAATAGAGTTCATCATAATGACGGGGATGGAGCAAAGCTTTCAGGGCTTTGTGCATGGAAACGACGCAAAGGGAGAAGAGACAGCTGCAAAGGCCCTGAAGCATGGAACATATGTAGTATTAATCGAGGAAAATTTCAAGTCTTGAAAAAGGAAATGGGAAAATAAATAAAAATAAAAAAGAAATGAAAAGCATTAAGATCGATGTCTTAGTTATTAATGACAGAAATGGATGATTACTGCTGTTTTGAATCAGACATTCATGGTTTACTATATTTGAAATGAAAGTTTGAAGAGGAATGGGATTGCATTTATTATCAGAAAATTTTCCAATATTTAATCTGAATTACATTTCTGTCTATAATAGCTATGAAAGGTCTAGCCATCTAGCTTTACTTTATTATTTTATTAAAGTTAACTCTACTTGAAGGAGACAGCTTTTCTCACCTGTATTTTGAGTGCTTTCCTAACCTAAGGACCCTTTGCTCGGCTCTGTTTGACCGAGTTATGCTACTATTAATGAGACTTTCCATGGCTCATCCTTCAGAAGTGGACAGCCCATTGCTTCTTCACGCTTTAGCTTTCGTCTGGGTGACCCTGCTCATTTTTGAAATACCAGTGACATAACTTCAAACATCACAGCAACAACCAAGTCACCACCGATAACAAACCGACAGACCAGATGGATGGTGGTTATAGCCCAGAGCAGTGGTTCACAATCTGTGGGTCGCGACCCCTTTGGCCATCAAATGACTCTTTCACAGGGGTCGTCCTGATTCAGAACAGTAGAAAAATGACAGTTATGAAGTAGCAAAGAAAGTAATTGTATAGTTTTGCAGGGTGTGTGTGTTATCACAACATAAGGAACTGTATGTATTAAAGGGTCTCAGCATTAAGAAGAACCACTGGCCTAGAGTGATTGCTAGTGTTTGGGCTGATTGATCTGCAACTATACATCGGAATATTTTCTTTTAATGATTGTTCACCAGTACACCAGTTAATCCCCTTTTAGTGGTTCCAACATAGTGACCCTTTTGACACACATTTGAGTACGTGCGAACCCTGCACACTCATCCATACAATTATTGCAATTACTCCAGTCACTCTATCAATCCACCTAGTTGAAAGGCTACCTCTTTTGTAGATGACACTCTTTTACCAAACCTAATATCCTTTACCAAGATGAAGCCCTGTCATCCATACTTCCTAAAGAGCATTCTGATGCTGTTTTTTCCAAGACAGGTTTGTTTGATCTTCTGGTGTATTGAATATTCTTCACCAAACCCATAGTCCAAAAGCATGTATTCTTTTATTGATTTTCCTTCTTATTATTAGTCATATGCAGTTTTCATATGCATAAGGCACTGTGGAAAATCCTATGGTTAACACTATGGTTGATATCAGGCACATGGTGACACCATTTCTTAAAGATGTCTTTTGTGTTCTGGCCCCATTGATTGTGGATTCAAGTAAAGTGGAGTCTTTAACAACTCTCTTCTCCATTTGTCATAATGTTGCTTCTTTATTCATATGCAAGGGTTTTGATTTTCTTTATGTTGAGGTTTAATCCACACTGAAGGGCACAGGCTTTGATCCTCATCAATAAGTGCTTCAAGTTCTCTTTGCTATCAGCAATGGAAATCGTTCCATTTGCATTCCAAAAATTGTTAATGATTTTCCCTCTAATTGTGCTGCTGCGTCTTTCTTTTTGCATACCTTTTCGATTTAATACTTGGTATGCAAGTTGAATAAACATGATGACATGAAAGAACCCTTAATGCTCAGCTTTACTGATTTTAAACCTTGTAGCTTTCCTTCTGTCCATTACACCTACTAAATTTACTTCATTGGCCTTTTAAAAAAATACTGAAGTGATTTTTATGTCATTCGCTTTTGTCTGAATTAAATAGCAACTAACTGTATTCTTTTCAGTTGGTATACACTCAGATGCCTCCATTAATAAGTACACTTGCAGATTTGGTATCTCCAAGTTACAGTTAGTACTTCGCTGTTGCAAGACTTAACATGGTCAGGTTTCTTCCTGATCTCATCTCTCCGCTGGCCTCTCTTTTGTGCTTGACATTATCCTTTCTGACCTACTTTTAGTTCTCTAAATGCCAATTTTTCTCAATTTCAAATAATTCATACCAGGTTCCTTCTCCCTGAAAAAGTATCCACATAGATATTGTGAATTGAAACTTAAACATTATATCCTTAGAAAGGCTCTGATTTTTAAAGTATGTTAAATTTTCATATAATATGCATGAATAATGCCTTTATATTTATTATTTCAGTTCTCAATATGTGTGTATTGTGTTTTTCTGATGTCTGAGTTTTTTTGTTTTTCAGGTGTTATGTAAACTCCACCAGGGCCGAAGTTATATCTCTTGATCTATCCTTTTGTAGTATCAGCTACAGCTTACATTCTCTGTAAATGAGTTATGAGTTTTAAAGGGGGACTGGATGGTTGAAAATATGTACTTCTTACTAAATTTAAAAGTTATTTATTGAGAGACCTAAGGCTACCCTCTTAGGCTGCTGTATTTTCATCTTCTTTAATATTGTCACTGAACATAGACATACACATTTAAAAACTATACCAAATTGTATGAGCTCCCAATAAAAGGATTAAAAAAACCCCAAACTTTTTATGTTCAGTTTATATACTGTTTATGATAAAATTTTAAAATATATGTATAATAGACCTATTTTAATTCATATGTTTAAAAATACTGAATTTACTACAATGGATTTGAATAATTTAAATGGGTGTTTTATAAAGAAAATGTGCTTATAGTGAGTGACATATAGATACATATATACGTGTGTGTGTGTATATATATATATATATAAACTTATAGTTTGTACTCAGGTGTGTCTTACCTTGCTGGGTTTTTTTGGGGTCGTTTTCTTTATAAAAAAGTTGCCTGAATGAGAATGTTTTCAAATTGGATTATTGACTGCAGCTATGTAACCACTTGACAAATTATTTTGTGTCCTATTAACAGGATCCTAGGCAGCAGACCCTTATTCTAAATAACAAGTCAGTGCTGTCAATTGAAAAAAACCAAAACAGGATTTGGCTCTTAGATCTCCATTTGGCAGGTATAAATGAAGGATTGGAAAGATATGATATTTACCCTTCCAAAATAGTTAAACAAATGCTGAAGCTTAAAAGGCTAAATTTTTCAGTGGCTTAGAAATTCCCCCGAGACCCCAAACCTATTGCTATTAACCACTAAGGGAAGTGGTGTCTTATAAGGAGTTTATAGTTTTATTTATTTCTAAAGAGATCTCTATGGTGGAGTCTTTTTGATTTCAGTTTCTCTGTTTGCACATCTGTGCCTTTTTTTAAACCATGTGATGACGAAAGTCTTAAAACCAAAAACCAAGCTCACTTCTTAGAGTTGATGGCAGCTCGTAGTGACTGCACTCTTGGACAGAGTCAGCTGCTCTTGTGGGTCTCCGAGACTAACTGTATACAGATGGACGGACGGACGGCGTTGACAGCTCCATCTTTCTGCTGAGCGACTGGTAGTTTGGAACTGCCTACCCAGGAGTGGAAGTCCAACATTTAACCAATATGTCGCCACGCAAATATCTTCAAATTACATCGCACAGCTATTTTATATCGTGAGATTCTATAGTGTCCAGGTGAAGTCTGAGGACTGCTGTGTTGAAGTAAAATTGCTGTAATAGCACTTTGCTATCACAGCCTTAATAAAGAAGCCTGGTGGTGCAGTGATACTGGTTGGCTTGGTAACTGCAAGGACAGTAATTTGAAACTCCTCAGGAGACTTTCTTCTCTAATAAAAAGGTAGTCTCAAAACTTGAGGGGCAGTTTTACTCTGCCTTCCAGATCTCAGTGAGGCAGCATCAACTCAGTGACATTGGATGAGCACTCCTTATAATATCCACCAAATGCATGACGACATGTAAACAGGGATGGATTAGTTTTTCCTTTCTTCTGACTATCAGAGGAAGCTATTCCAGAAGCAGGAACAGAGGACTTTCACAACCATCAAGAAGGATGAGCCACCAGTACAATTAAGTGTGAGATCCCTAATTATAGTGCCAAAGGCTGCAGAGGCAACAGGGGCCAGGGCCCCAGGTCCATTTTGGCCACACTGGCAGAGGCCAAGTGACTCCATGATGGAGAGCCAAAGCACCCAACAGACATGCCTGCCAGCGTGCCTGAGAAGTGCTGGGGACGAAAGAACGCTGTCATTAATATTTTGTAACCTATGAGCTTCCATGATAAATCCACCATACTTGTGAGCATTGTATATGAGTCCTCTGTGGCCATTACCATGGATTATCCATCCCAGCAAAGAAGAAGAGTGTCGTGGAAAGTATGGATGGTGTCTGAATTGAGTAAAAGATGGCGTAACACTGCCCCTAGAGTTTTGAGATTAATTTTTACTGGAGTATAAAGTCCCACGTATCTCTTAAGGAGTTTCAAATTACTGTCTTTTAAGTTACCAGGTCAACTGGTATCACTACACCATCAGGCTTCTTTATTAAGGCTATGATAGCAAAGTTCTTTTAAAGCAATTTCACAGTGGTCCTCATACATCACCTGTACACTCCACCTGTACCTGCAGTTTGCATATGTAGACCTTCTGGTGAGTGACCTTTGGCTGGTGTGGACTTGTACGCTACTGCTCCTTTATGCTGTCAGAGGAGGTCAGTCTTGGCTTCCATCCCATTTCCTCAGCTTCGTTCTACTCTTCTATATGAAATGGTCATGTATAGCTTTTTGAAATAATGTTACATCAAGTAAGTAGATTACTGTGCACTAGAAATCTTGGTTTGGCATGGTTTTTAGCATTATTTAATACCTCATCTAATTCTGATATAATAGCTATTGATAGTACAGAGGTTATGTGATTGACTGCTAACAGAAAGTTTGGGATCTCAAACCCACTAGCTCATAAGAGTAGGGACATGTGGCAGCTTGCTTCCATAAAGATTTCAGCCTTAGAGACCCTTTGAGGCACTTCCACTATGTGAGAATCCAGAATGGTATCAGAAGAAGCCAGCTTCTGATACATACATCACAGGTTCAATAGGCAGTTGTACAGCGATAATTATTACTTATTATAATAAAGATAGAGAAAGAGAATGAGAGAGAGAGAGAGACAATAAGAGTCAGACACATTTCACATCAGGGTAATATGCTCAGCTCCACCTCACATGGTGGTCCACATGGAGAGAAAGAGTGGGGGAAGGGATTACATGGTGAGGGAGGGGGTTCTGAGAGCATCTGGCACTCAGGGTCAGGAGAGAGGCAGGAGAGAGAGCCTCTATCCCATATCCCATCCTTATATACCCTCTGGAGCCAAGCCAGGCCCCCAATTACAGGCAAGGACATACGTCACAGTAAGAGGCTGTGCCATATGCACACATGATAGGAAAGGGAAGTATCAGGGTCCCATGTGACAAGACCAGACCCCAGACTCCTGGATGGCTAACCAGGTTGCAGTAGAGATCAGTAACAACAGCATGTGAATCCGCCCAGACTTCAAGGGAAGTGAACCATCATCCTAACAGCAGGGAAGTTAGCTCTATTGTGAGGCCTCAGAATAGCTAACTTAACTTCCACACCAAATGCTGGTAAATAGTTTGCTTAATATTTTGGAGGATAATAATTGTGGAAAAGTCCTGTCTTCATCCCACACAGTAGCAGTTGTTCTTTGGGGAGGTAGTTAGTAGGCATAGGGGGAGGAAGGGCATAGGGGGCCTAATTTCATTATGTTTTTTTTCTGATGTCTCCTGGTTGTGCTGTGGGTTAAGCATCATGCTGCTAAACATGAGGTTGAGGTTTCAAAGCCACCAGCTTCTCCATAGGAGAAAGACAAGGCTATCCCGTTCTGTGAAGATTTATGGTTTTAGAAACCCAAGGTGTCTGTGAGCCAAAATAGAGTCTGTGGCAGTGGGTTTATAATAACTTAGAATTTAGATTAAGTTCACATTTTTTTGTTTAAAAATTTTAAAAATCCCCTATAATTAATATTCATATCACCAAAATGTGTTCATTGTTTCAGCCACTGGGCCACTTCATTTCTTTGAGGGTTTTCTTGACCTTTTAGTTATCAAGCATGCTGCCTTCTTCAGAGACTGGTCTTTTCTGTTGCTACATTAAAAATCCATGAAGCACTCTCACTTCTTGCTTCTAAGGAGTATTCATGACTCTACTTTGTCCAAGAGAGATTCGTTTGTACTTTTGAGCACGTATAGTATTCTTTGGCAACCTTGTCAGTAAATGTATCAATGCTCCTTGATCCTCCCTTATAAGCTGGTTGGGCTTTGGTTGTGGACCCAAGTAAACTATAATCTTTGGCAAATCCAATCTTTTCTCCATTTTTCATGGTGGTGTTTATAGATTAATTACAGAGGATTTTTGTTTTCTTATATTCAGGTGTAACACATACTGAAGACTTTGATCTTCAAAAATAATTGCTTCAAGTTCAATTTGCTTCCAGAAAGCAAGAGTGTGTCCTCTCCTTATAATTGGAGTTGTTAATGAAATTTCTTTCCATCCTGATCCCCAATTCTTTCTATATTCCAGCTTCTTTGATGATTTTCTCAGCATACTGATTGAATAAGACGGTGAAGGGGTACAATCTAGACATATGCAGTTCCCCAGGACTGCCTTGTGGTCTATGTAGAGTTTGCTTATGAATACAATTAAACTTTCTGGAATTTCAAACTTTTTCAGTGTTAGCTCTAGTTTTTGCATAGTCCTGATCAGAATTGGAAGAAAGCTTATTAACAACTTGAGATATGTAGGTGACACAATTTTTATTGCTGAAAGAGAAGAGAATTTTTAGCATTTGATGAAAATCAAGGATTGCAGCCTTAATGTGGATTATAACTCAATGTAAAGAAGAACAAAATCATCACAATTGGACCAATGGATAACATCATAATAAAATAGAGAAAATATTAAAAGTTATCTAAGATTTTGTCTACCTTGGAGTCATAATCAGTGCGCCTGGAAGACTCAGTTGGATCAAAGATGTATTGCATTGAGTAAATCTGCTGTGCAAGACCTGCGGAATGTTGAAAAGCAAGAATGTTGATGCCTGACCTAATCCATGGTCTGTCTAATCAATGGCCTCATGTGCGTTTGAAATTTGGACATTGAATAAGGAAAACTGGAGAAGAATTGATGCATTTGAATTGTGGTGTTGGAGGATGTGAAAGTACTGTGGGCTACTAAAAGAACAAACTGGTCTGTCTGTTGAAGAAGGAAGGCCAGAATGTTCCTTAGAAGCAAGGATGGCAAGAGTACATCCTATATTTTGGACATATTGTAGAACAAAATTGTCCGTGGCGAAGGAGATAATCATTGGTAAAGCAGAGGCACAGTGACAACAGTGGAAGCCCTCCACATGATGAATTGGCACCGTGGTTGCCACAGTGCTCTCAGGCACATGCACATTTAGGAGGGTGGTGCAGGACCAGGCAGTGTTTTGTTTAGTTGTGCATGGGGTCATTTGGATTGGAACCAACTAGATAGCACGTACCGAAAATAACACAGTCGTGTGCGTTTTATAAGTGATAAAACCCGGGTTTCCATATTTCTGGAAATTGGCTTTCTAGAAGCTAAGGTTCATTTGATATCAGCAATGATGTTCCTCATAGCCAACAAACAAGGACCCCATTAGAAATTTTTTTAATCATATTATGATAATTACTGTAGTTCGTGCCCTTTAGGGAAAGGTTCAGGGGTCCTCAAACTTTTAAAACATGGTGCCAGTTCACTGTCCGTCACACTGTTGGAGGGCTGGACTGTTGTTAAAAACAAAACACAAACCCCCCAAAAAAACCATAAACAAATTCACTGCAGGCCTGGGATGAGTCAGCTGCTAAGCAGGACAAGCAGCGATGGCAAAAACACCTGGCAGTCGGATAAATGTCCTCAGCGGGCTGCATGCGACCCATAGGCTGTAGTTTGAGGACTCCTGGAGATGATCTCTCATCATGAAATCTATTTCTTCAAGGTAACAAAGCAGTTTTACTTCAGATGACTATAGAGCTATATAGATCTACTTGTGAAATGCTACTGCAAGATTTTAATGGTATTTGGCTCTTTCAGAGTCTATGCTAACTGTTTTTACATTGATTGTGAAACTTATTTTGCTATCATAAAATTTAAAATGAAGGTTTGGTGGTCTGTTCAAATCCTTTGTCAACTTAACATAAACCCAAGGAAATGGTGATAGCAGTAGAGAAGGGAAGACTAGGACAACCCAGACCACATCCTTCGAAGATACTTTACATTAAATTACTTAAATAATTAAAACTACCTCCATATGTCTAGGCAACTATTCTCAGTTAAACATTCGTTCCATGGTATGCAGAATGATAAGCTAAATCAAGATGTCTCTGTGGTCCTTTAGATGAAGACGTTTGATTTACCACACCATTTTCTGGGTGTGTTTTCCCCATTCTATGACTTATCCTTCAGTGAATGGAGAATTTATATTCTGCCAGTATAAAGGAAAGATAGGCTTATGTAGAATAAAGTGAAAGGAAAAACACTGTAAATATTATCAAATTGTATCCTTTCAGCATAATTGATTGGTTTAAGCCACCTTTTCACTTTCTAAAGTAAATTCCTCTTTAAGGTGTTTTTTTTTTTTCTTCTTTCTCGTCTCTCTCCTCTTCTTTTTACCATTCTTCCTTTGGATGAGGGCAATGTGTTCTTTTGAGACGATGAGAGTGTTCTTCAATTTGATGACTGTGCTTGCTGAATAGCTTTAAAATATACTTAAAAAGCCATTCAGTTGTACACTTTAAAGAATTGAGCTCTATGGCATACATATCAAGCAGTTTTGGAAACAGAAAAGACAACTAGAGAGATTAACTGAAGTCATTGGAATAACCCTTCTGTGATTTGTGAGGTACATATTGACCACTGGTATATGCAGCCTCTCAAGCCACTTGGGAAACTACTATCCCAGCTGCATTTTTTTATTACCACTTGACACCTGTAGAATTGCACAAACCTGAAGAAATAGACTTCCTCCCAACAGTCCTACTACTAGAATGCTGTTGGAATGTATGTGCCCCACATTGTTTATCAAAATCCATTTTAACAACTAAAAACTATTTCTCCCTTGATTTCAGTTCCCTTTTCATTTTTGAAGATGTATGTTGTTAATAATACCAGGGTGCGTGCACACACACACACACACACACACACACACACTGAAAGCAGAAACTTTGGTTATGAAAGGGTAAAGTAAAGAAAGAGAATAACGAGCCTGTTCTTATATCAGGTTAATTATAAGAAACCAGAAGACACTCTGCCCTGGACCCAATCGGGATGTCTTTTCAGTTCTTAAAAACCTTGTACCTTTTAGTCTTGTGATAGAAGAGATGGTCTGACAATTCAAAACTTGGCCTCAGTTACACTTGCAATTCACCTATATCAATTTGTAGCCTTTGTACCCTGGAAAGGAGACTTGCAGTGAGGACTCAGAGGAAGGATACCCCTTATGAAGACAGACCACTGGGCAATAAGCACTGAAGTAGCTAGTGTTTGAATGAATGGGGACTCAAAAGCACATGAAACACTATTTGCAGATTAATCTCATAGTGCTGGATAAATATCGTTTGAACTTTTATTTTTAAAGTCTCTAAGCTTTATTCATTCTTGAGTAAATGCCAACTCACAATTGTGAATATTGAGTTTTTGATAGTATTTTAGTTTGGAAGAAGTTTTTGGGTTCTGATAAGCGTTCTTTGTCCAATACAGACAATTTCCTAAAATTACTGAAAGTTAAATCCGCTTAAAAATTGCACGCTGTAAAATCGAGAGAATAGGAAACCAGGAAATTAGAATCTAACTAATGCTACACAAATGGGAGATTGTGCCCTTTAATTGTTCTGTCAAAGCAGTGTTAATTAAATTATTCTTATTGCCTCATCCATCTCAAGATGACAGGAAATTTGTTTTTCCTATTATCTCTTATGATTTGACTGCATTTTAATTGGTTTTGAGTATTCTCTCGGAATACTAGATGCTGTAATAGCCTGCGTGGTTCATTGGAGTACTAAGAACTATTTTCTTCTTTGTTTCTTATTTTCTCCAGCTTGTATGACTTGCAACAATTAGAAGGATAGTTTGTCATGTTCTTTGTGTGCCAGACATTATTTACACACTTGAATAGTGAAAAGATCTCAGGTGAGCATTGGCAGCTGGAAGGAAGGTATAGCCTTGTGGTAGGGAATGTCTGGCCATTTAAGACGCCATTTAAGATGCATGAAATCATCAATACCACCTAACTTCACACATCTCACCAAAGAGAAGTTCCAGCCATTACCATTCAGGGTGAGTTAATGAAACATTAATTAAACATTTGACCAAATACAGAAGGCTCATTCTTAAGTGGATAATTTTGTCTGGCTGTGAATGTACAAATGACCACTGGCAAAAAAAAAAAAAAAAAGGTTCCGCATCTCTGATATAGTCTAACATTTTTCATTGAATTTAAGCTACATAGTGTATTTATCCCAATCCCTTCAGAAACAACAAAATCACTAGCTTGCGTCTATGTGATGGCACTTGGTTTGAGCGCTTGGCCTCTGATGCCACTGTGGCTCCTGGGAGAGCAGCCTTGGGCTTTGCTCGCCACCCCGTGATTACTGGGGAGGACGCTGGGGGGGGTGGAGGTGGGAGTTCGGTGCCACCTTGGAGGGTTCTTGCCACTCACTGTTGGCACAGTGGCTCACCACAGCATAGCATATCTAGAAAATGGCTTCATACTTATTCAATAATGTTATCATTATGTTTTTTATTATTTCTATTTCATTTTTAAATTTTGGGGGCCATCACTGCCCTCTGGTGGTCGTGGGAGCTACCCAGCCTTGCTGCTGCTGGATTTGAACCGTCAAGCCAGTGGGCTGCAGTCCCACACTCGACCACCAAGCCACGGGGGCTCAGCCTTTATTATTAAATTTTTAATGCAGAACTTATTATTTTTGGGGGGTGGAGGGCATCACTATGCAGAACACTTTTTACCAAAATTTCCAAATTAAAATGATGAAAGAATATCAGAGATAGCCCTTGTTACTTGCAATTTACCTATTCACTCAATGTTTTTTGAGTGCCCAGAAGATGTCTGGTTCTGTGATTAAAACCATACCTAAAGCAGAACTCCTGCATTTCTGACGCTTTCCATTAACTAGAGGGGAAAGATGGGTAAATGAAGAATTCCACCATCAGTGATGAATAACTGTAGAAAAACGCTGGGAGTGGAGAAATGGTCTCTGGAGAGACTCTAAGTAGCCAAGTGCACCCTTACTGTGAGGAAGGGCATGAGTGACTGAGGACTGCCAGGGCTCAGGGAAAAATGCCTGGAGGCCGGAAAGCAGAGTATAAAATTAGATCTTCATTTTTAGGATGGCCATTCTAATTCTTTCTGTTTTTATGTTGAAAAAAATACCTCAACGAGAGCTAAGAATCTATATTCAAAGAAAACATGGTAAACCAGAATCTTTATGGTGTGTGTGTGTGTGTGTGTGTGTGTGTGAGAGAGAGAGAGAAAGAGAGAGAGAGGAGGGAGAGAAAGAGAGAGATCAGGTTTCTTAATTTTATAAAATCGAATTAAAAGAAAAAATACTGAAAAGAAAAGTAAATTTATTCATAGTATATCTTATTTCCAGATGCATTATCATTATTTATCTACCTTAATGTATTTTTTCTAATTAAAAAATTATATATTCATCAAGCCTGTTCTATATCCTTTAAATATTCTATTCCTTTCTCCGGGTTTTGATAAATCACCTTTAGTACTTCCGCCAGAATCAATTTCTTTTTAAGTGCTAATTAGTGACTAAATTAAAAATAATTACTTATTAAAGGCTTTCTCAAACTTAATAATTTTAAACACACTGGTTAGTTATTGCTAAAGAACATATTCTGTTAATCTTATATGTTAACATATACATACAAATGCATATAAAGAGGAAGAAAGGGAGAGAGACAAATATACATGTGGACATGCATGTATGTGTGTATAGTTTTTCCATTTTGTTCCTCAGTCTATAAATGTGGGAGCGCGTATATACCCAAATATTCTTAGTCAAATTGTTACTTATTTACTCTCTGACAAATAAGAAATTTAAGAATGGAACATTTTACATTTGCTTTTGGAAACTCAAAGTAGAAGCTTTACCTGGTCCTATCCGGTCTCTATGCGTCTGCATGGTCCTGATGGCAGGACATTTGATTTTTGTTTGCTTTTTCCACTTCAAGCTATGGGACTCTGGCCGAACTCCGGTGGTGTAGTGGTTGAGTGCGGGACTGCGACCCACTGGGTTGGCGTTCAAATCCAGCAGGAACTCTTCAGGAGCAAGGCTGGGCCTCCCACTCCCACTAGAGGGCAGTGATGCCCACAAAAAAACTATGGGACTCTGGGACATTATCATGGTTTACTGTAAATAGGAGTATGCACATCTATTTAAAACAAGTCAAAATAGACACGTTCAATTTAATCGAGACAATAAAATATTACCAATATCGAACTTCAGAAGAGAATTTCAATAGTCAAAAATTTAATCTGGCTTGAGAATGATGAAGGCAATAAATGTACAAATGTGGTCTGCTTACAATAGATGCACGTATTGATCGTGGTAAGAGTTGTATGAACCCCCAATAAAATGATTAAAAAATAAAAAGAAGGAAAAAATCTAATCTGGACAGCACATTAACACTTTTTCTCTATGATTACTATCCCTAAAAGCCTACTGTTTTATTCCTGCATCTTTGCCAGGACATTCAAGTCACAAACTGCAAAGAAAACATGTAAGCACTGGAGAGGCTTTGTGACTGCTACATAAAAGCATTGACCCTACATACTGCTAATTAGTCTTTGGTGCTTCAGTCTCCAAACACATGGAATCATCCAGTATATCTTTGACCTCCATTTAGAGAAACACCATATAGAAGATGAGTTACTTGTAAGTCCTCAGGAGATATTCAGAAGACTAATTTCTATTCCTATGTGACCTGTTTTGAAAAATAATCACTTTATATGATTTCTTTTCCTGGGCTGTTCCCACTTCATTGATCGATCGAATGGAAAATGTGGGTAAGGGTTGTATCCGTTCACCATGCATAGTCAATCTGTATACTGAGAAAACAATACAAGAAACTGGACTATATAAAGAGAAGTATGGCAGCAGAATTTTGGGAGCACTTATTAATAACCTGTGATATACAGATGATAGAACTTTGCTTGCTGAAAATGAAGAGAACTTGAAGAGGATTTGATAAAGGATCAAAGGACACAATTTTTAGTTTAGATTTTCCATCTTTATATGATGAGAAAAAATTCTTAATCAATAAGCAACATCATAATAAATGAAAATGCTGAAATTTTTCAAGGATTTCATTTTATATGGATATGTAAGTAATGTTCGGGGCAGTGTCATTCAGAAGAGCTGTTGTGTCCATCCTGACTCAGAAGCCATCTGTACTGCGGAATGAAATATCTCGCAGGCCTGCATCCCCCCCACAGTTAGTCTTCGGTGTGATCATTTATTGTAGCCGCTGTGTCCATCCGTGCTGTTCAGGGCCTTCTTGTCATTGCTCCACCTTCACCAAGCGTGATGCCATTTTCCAGGGATTGGTCTCATAAAAACATGGCCAAAGGACAAAAGATGAAATCTTGCCCTCCTTGCTTCTAAGAAGCATTCTGGCTATACTTCTGAGTCAGACTTGTATTTCTTTTGGCATGCTATGATACTTTAAGTATTCTTTACAGACATCATAATTCAAATGCCTGGCTCTTCCCTAATCAATGATGTAGGACTTTGGGCAAATTTGCAGCAAAATACATACTTTGAAATACGAAGAAACCAAGATATAATCTTAAGGATTAAAGTATACTTGATCCAAGTCAAAGTATTTTCAGTGGTTAAATATGCTTCACAATAGCTAAAGAAAAAACTTTTTTTAACTGGTGCATTTAAACGATACTATTGGCAGAGAATAGCGCATCTACCGCGTGCCGCCAGAGAAGTACTGTTTTGGAGAAAGTACAACAGAGTACTCCTTGGAAGCCAGGATGATGAGGCTTTGTCTCATGTATTTTGTACATGTTATCATGAGGAACCAGCGAAAAATAGACGGCCGGAGACAAAGTGTGACCCTCAAGGATATGGAATGACAGAGTCGCTGCACTCGTGACTGCGACAAAGCAATGGGCGTGCTGATGGTGCACAGCAGAGCACTGTTTCAATCTGTTGTGTCCAGGGTTGCTGTGAGTTGGAACGAACAACAAAAAATTATTTTAAACTTTCCCTTAAAAATTTAACATTAACAATCATTTTCCCTTAAGAAGCCTAGTGGCATCATGCATTATCTATTGGGCTACCTTGAGGTTAGCAGTTTGACCTCACCAGCCGTTCTGAAGAGGAGGCATTCTCTTCCCATCAAGAGTTACAGCTGAGGAAACTCAGAGAAGGCGTTCACGCTGCCCTGTGGTTTCACCATGGCTTGAAATTGACTTGAGGGTAATGGTACCCTCCACCATCAACATCATTCATAGCTTAATACCGTTTCCTCATGCGTCTGTATCTCTATATATTCATACTTTTTCTTATCTGTATATTAATAGTGACATTGTAGGTTGTGAAATACTTGAGGTGAAATGTTACAAGAGTTTTATATTTCATTTTTCATTTTACTCCAACATTGCAATTCAATGTGTAGCAGCATGCTCTGTAAATTCTGGGTACTTTTATCATCTTCAAGGTTTGCATTGTGCATCCCATCCATATGACAATTCTGTCTTAGATTCAAGTCCAAATCCTGTTGGTTGGTCAGCTAAGTCAACAGCAGTATACATATTTTATGATGAATTAGCATTATAGAATGGATAGAATATTTTGAAAAATCACCCATGAAATATTTTTAAAACAATTTCATTGTTATTGTTTATATATATTATACTGTTAGAGTTATTGCTATTGACATATAAGTCACACCATACAATGCAACAGTTCAGTTATATTAAGGAGAGCTGTGCAATCATTGCGACAACAATTTTTAAAACATCTCCAGTCTTATGCTCCACACTCACACCCCTCCTCCTTTCCCCCTGGGCCAGGTTGTTGCTAGGTGACAGTGAGTTGGTTCCTTTCCTAGCAACCTGTACAGTGGGAGGGTAGCACTGTCCTGTCCTATGGCATCCTCACAGCTGTTCATATGCTTGGACGCATTGTTGCAGCTATTGTGTTAATCCACCTTCCTCCATTTCACTGTCCCTCCACCAAGCACTGTCCCTCCTCCATGGAGTGGTCTCTCCTGACAACATGTCCCGACTATGTGCGATGAGGTCTCACCATCCTTGCCTGTAATGAAAACTGTTGACTGTATTTCTTCCAAGACAGATTTGGTTTTCCTTTGGGCATCCATGATACTTTCAATATTCTTTGCCATACCCCCAGGAACTGCCATTCTACTTACTATCTTTTTATATACACCTATCCTGCATTTCATGGATACAAGAACATACAAAGCAACGAGAACAACAAACAGGCTTGACAAAATACAACAACAATCTTGAAAGGAAGGCAGAAAATTTAAAAAGCTGGAATAAATTTAAAATGGGTCAAGAGAGAGGTCAAATGGTAAGGTGTAAAATTTTTAACCTACGTCTGCAGCAATCCACTTTACAATACGGTGTCTGATAGCAAGGCTGTTCCTATCCCTAGTCTGTGGTCAGAGGGAATTATCTAGCAGCTTACTCTATGTTGGGAAATGGAGTTTGGGCTTTTAATGTCTTCCATAGTCTTCTGCAAACTGGATATTTATTTAATCTTATCCCACCTAGACCCCCAGGATGTGCTATTTTTATTAGATATAGATGTATTCTAGTAGTTGAAGTTTTGGTGCATATATAGTTAAATGTAGCTCTGCCACTTTTGCGAGTGCTGTTGTACAGACAAGAGTTGAGTGATGAACAAGCTATTTTTCTATCTGTGGCTTTAAGGATTTGTAGGGCAGCCAGAATGTATGTATTGTTCATATTTAGCCTTACTGCAGTACAATAAAGAGCTCAAAATCTTAATGATTTAAAAACTGTAAGTGCGACAAAGGAAGGTGGTTGTGAAGCAGAATTTGTCGTAAGTGTGGCTTTAATCGTTTGAAAGTGAGGTCCGATTAGCTTGAACTTTGACACAGTGCTGTCGCTCTGGCCGTGTATTGCTTTCCACAATCCTGTAACAGACTCTCAAAGGAGGATGTCTCTGTAAACCACAAGTATGTAAATCCAGGATGGCTTACATTCTCTTTACTCTGCATATTGAAAAGTAAGGCTTGGGCTGAGCCCCAGTGGCGTAGGGTTGTGCGCGGAACTGCGGCCCACTGGGACAGAGGTTCAATTCCAGCAGTGGGGTTGGGCCTCCTACTCCCAGCACTGGAGAGCCGTGATGCCCCCCCAAAAAAGAAAAGGAAGGCTTAGTGGTTACCTGTTGGACGGCGACCTACAAGGTCAGCAGTTCAAAACCACCAGCTGCTCTTCTGGAGAAAGATGGACTTCTACTCCCGCAGACAGTTATAGTTTCCGAAATTCAGAGAGGCAGTCGGTTCTTGCCTGTTGTTGGCATTGACTTGATGACAGTGAGCTGTTTCACTATTACTATTCTTCTTCTTCTTCTTTATTATATAGCAGGATCCCTGTAGCTTAAGGGTGGAGTAGCTAATAGCCATGCTGGCAGTTCAAGTCCACCAGCCAGGAGAAAGATCAGGCTGCCTGCTCCCACACAGAAGTAGTCTTAGAAACTTTGAAGAGCAATTAGTTTTTGTCCTGTGGAGTTGCTGTGATTTAGAATTGATTTGATGGCAACGAGTGGGAAAAAGAAGTATTTAGAAAAAAATTAAGTCTCCTTGAACAGACAGCTACTGATGAGATCTTTCTCCAGGGTTTTGACACAATCTTTTAATTAAATTATTCTGCCAGATATAAAATAAAATACTTGAGAGTGTCATTTAAATTAATGAAAAAGAACTACTTAATGCGTAAGAAAAGGAATGTACTTGTTCAAAACTTGCACTTCTTGTTCTTTTTAAAATTTCACATGTGTACATTTTGAAATCTAAAACAATTTTTGAGGATTACTAATATGATTTGAATAGAGTTCATTATAGTAGTTTAAAATTGATTTTCAATTTTTATTATGAAAGAAATTCTAATCTATTGAAAGGTGCACATTTGAAACAATAAGCCCCACTATCCCCTCTAGCAATTAATGATTCTTGTTCACTTCTTAACCCCCATAAAACTACTTTGATGCAAGTTACATCATCTAAAGTCATCCATACACAGAGCTGTGTAGAAGTTAATAGCTTCTACACAAAGTTTTAAATGTAATTACTATTCCAGCATACACTTAATAATTAGCAATAATTCTGTGATGTACAACATTCAAGTTTATAACTGTCTTTTTAAAAATTCTATTGGAATTTTTTTAAAATCATTTTATTGGGGGCTCATACATCGTTATTCACAATACATAAATAAGCATACTGTGTCAAGCACCCTCACATGTCCACTTCTATTATCATTCTCCAATTGTCCTCCTTTTCCCTTAAGCCCCTAGCATTGGCTTTTCCATCCCTTCCCCTGCTCTCTCCTCCCCACCAACCTCAATACTTTATACATTGTTATTGTTCTGTCATGTCTTACACTGCCCGACCTCTCCTCCAACCCACTCCCCTGATGCTATAATTGTCTTTTAAACATTATTTTAAATTTATTAATTTTGAATAGTCTATATTTCTTAATGGGTACAAAATTTCAAATTGATTAATGTATTTTTCTTTTTTTCTCCTTGAACAAATAAATGTTGAAGAAATCTTTTCATTTGTACTGCAGATTTTGTCACAGTATAAATTTTCATGATACCACCCCCACTGAATAGTGTAACATGCTCCTTAATGCATCCAGTTTCTTTGAATGTTTTAGTTGTTGACACTTTGTCAGAATCAGGTGTCATTTTCTTTTGCTAAGACTATATTCAGTGGTGTATTCTTTCATCTGGAACTATACGGCATCTGTTTGTTTCTCTCATTTGTTGCTGCCCATTGATGTTCAATGACTCCATTACTTTATAAGAAATTGAAAATAAATGTTCCGATTTTATTTTTCCTTTTATGCCTATTAGCAAACTACTTTATTATTACTCTTATTTTATAATCAACTCAAAAAAGCAGAACATGTGTTTGTGTAACAAAGCCCACAAGGAGGAAGCACACCAGCCTGTATGATCAAGAGGTGTTGAAAGGATCAGGCATTAAAGAACAAAATACCATATCATTGTGAAGGAGGGGGAGTGCAGATTGAGGACCCAAAGCCCACCTATAGGCAACTGGACATAGCCTTACAGAAGGCTCGCAGGGAGGAGACAAACCAGTCAGGGTACAGAGTAGCAATGATGAAACATACAACTTTTCTCTAGTTCTTAAATGCTCCCCCACCTCACCCCCCAGCACTATCATGATCCCAATTCTACCTTACAAATCTGGCTACACCAGAGCATATATACTGATTCAGATAGTAACCGGAAACACAGGAAAACCAGAACAGATGATTCCTTCAGAACCCGTGGTGAGAGTGGTGATACCAGGAGGGTGAAGGGAAAGTGGGGTAGAAAGGGGGAAATGGACTATAAGGAACTGCATTATAATCTCTTCCCTGGGGTACAGACAACAGAAAAGTGGGTCAAGGGAGACATTGGACAATGTAAGATATGAAAAAAAATTATAAATTATCAAGGGTTCCTGAGGGAGGAGGGGAGCAGGGAGGGAGGGGAAAAAATGAGGAACTGGTACCAAGAACTCAGGTAGAAAGCAAATGTTTTGAGAATGATAAGGGCAACAAATGTGCAAATGTCCTTGACATATGATGAGCATATGTATGGATTGTGATATTAGTTGTATGAGCCCCCACTAAAAT
The DNA here is from genome assembly GCA_004026705.1 of Nesogale talazaci. Classification (NCBI taxonomy): domain Eukaryota; kingdom Metazoa; phylum Chordata; class Mammalia; order Afrosoricida; family Tenrecidae; genus Nesogale; species Nesogale talazaci. The sequence continues at coordinate 45,568 of PVJH01007249.1, forward strand.
GATTAAAAACAACCCAAAACAGAAGATGTGTTTATCCAAAAAACACAAAATGTTATTTGCATTACTATACCTATAGTCATTCATGTTACTGTGCAGCTCAGAATATCTCTCTCCAGTGACTTTTTGAAATTTTTCTTCAAGTTATTTTATTGGGAGCGAATACAGGTATCATCATTCTGTAGTTCACTTACATCCAGCAGTAGTGTGTAATTGCTACCAAAATCAGATTGAAAACATTCTCTTCTTCTCCAAGTCCTTGACATCCGCTCCCGTTAACCCAGCTCTCCCACCCCCAGACCTCCCAGGAGCCCTTACTCTACTTGCTTTCTCTAAAGGTTCATCCACCCATGGTTTCATATACTGAAAAACAGAAGAACAGATAATAAAACGGCAAGAGGGCTACCTACATTGACAACATACATCAAAGACAAACCTTGGTCGGAAAAGAAAACAAACAGAAAATGTTGACAACCAGATCAGGTCCAAGGTGTGTTTGTGGGGTGGGTCGTGGGGGGAGATAAAGTGACATGGTTTAATCAACCATTTATCATTTTAATCTCCAGTCGTCATCCATCCAATACACTCTGTTTGTTAATTAGTTTATTCTCATCCCTCCATTATGGATAGAGGGAAATCACCTGAGAATTGTTTGCTGTGTAGACCTCGCAAACTTTCACTGTCATCATCATCCATAGCCTTCTGCAATCCGGAATCTCACAACTTAAGTAAGCTCTGATGCTATTGCCTCCATCCCTTGGGGCACGGGTTTTGGTGTGCTGCTTCCATGTGAACTTACATGACATCTCACTTACATAGCTGCCTGTTTGGAAACAAGCCTGTGAGACCCAGACACTATTCTTTCTGCTGCCAGACACCATGTAATTTCCTCACCACACTTCCCTAGAACATCTGTATCTTCTATGCCCCCTCCTGTGGGCAAGTATGGAGCCAGGGGCAGGATGGAAGAACCAATTGTTCTCAAATTGGAGCTGGGATTTAGTGCTAGCTCTAAATCCATATCCAGGTCTGTGTGTTTTTTTATTAGCAGACTGCTTTTAAAGATAAAAATGCCCATCTTCTGTTGGGCTAGTTAGTGAAAGTGTATATGGGAAAGTCAAAGTTGCTGATAGGTTCTTGCCTTTTACTCTGTGGTTTTTCAAAGCAGTGAAATCAAAGAGTGATCAATTACTATTGTTATCTCTAGTCTACCTCGATTTACTATTTATTTTATTCTCTCATTTTCCTTTTAATAAAGTATGATTATATCACTTTTTATGGAGGATAAACAAAATATGTCACTACATCGCCTTTACCTAAAATTTCTAGACTAAAATTTATATGGTAATAGCAAGACTAAGAAAAACCACAGGTCCTATTTCTTTCAAGTTGTGCACTTAGGTTCATCATTTCGTGTGTGGGGTAGTTAGTGAACTAACACAGTCACTGCTCAGTGAAGATTGCTCTCCTCTCTCCCTTAGATTCTTCTCCCAAATGCCTTCAGAGAAGTGTTTGTGCCTCTGCACAACAGTTAACATTTTATCATAACTTTTTCCTTTACTTATATCTATGGCTGAATCCTTGGTTCTTGGGAAAAAATTGAATGGTCTGCAATAAACTAGCATCTTATTACTTACATAGACTCAACATTATCAATTACAGTTTGATCTTATTTGATCAGCTTTATTTACGACTTATTTACCACTTCAGGTAGTAATTGATAGTGGTTTCAGATGCCCCTTCTAAGATACTCTTATTTTCAATGAGTAAAAATAGTGTAACATTATATTTTTCTTATTACACATTGATCTGGGTTAATGGATGAGATGAGTTTTATGGGGAAATGACTCGATTTATATATAGAAATGTGGAACTTACGCTTTCCAAGTTCCATACCATTTTCCAGGAATGAAGAGCATCTAGACCCCAATTTGTTAATTTTTTTCTTGGGGGGGGGGGGAGTTCTTCAAGCCCCTTTAAATTCAGAATCCACACCATCTACTGGGAGTTCCACACATCAAGTTTCAATTAAAATTGATTTTATATTGGTATCATCTGTGTCTGTCCCCCACCCCACTGTATGAGCCATTTCTTTAGGATAAATCTCTCTTGCTGTGTGTGTAATGTGTGTTTGTGACTTTCTTTTGCTTCTGAATAGAATCCAGCCTAAGACAATCACCATAGACAAAATAAACTTGAGAACACACAACAATACTTAATACAACTGAATTGGGGTGGGGGGAGACCTTCAAGGAAACAAATGATTTTGATATAAAGCAATGGAATTACATATGTATGCTACTAGCTAAATATGCATATTTTTATTAACAATGGGCACACCAATTCTTACACCATACAATGTATTCATTAAGAAGCACTACTGCATACACTTTGAAAAGATATGCAAACATTTGACTTCTACACTGCCAACACCCTAGACTCCCTTCCAACAACCTGCCCTGAAGACGTAACGACTTCTGTTTTCCTTTTCTATCAGGTCTCCAATAGGGTGCCCCTGCTTCCCCTCTTTGACGACACCCACCCCATCACCTATTTTTCATTACATTTCAAAGCAATCAAAACAACCATGTCAATAATTGTTGTTGAAATCTCTCTTGTAATCTTATATTTAGAGTGGAGTTTATGTTTAAATATGATCTTATATTTAGAGTAGCATTGACACTCCTTACTCTGCTTTCAAGGTCCGGGAGATTCTCTCCTAGCTAACTTGTCTCCTTCCACGATTCCCCTTGTCTGCACGCCACATCAGGCTGGCCTCTTTGCTATTTTTTAAAGTTTCAATTTCCTTTGATGTAAAATTCCACATTTCTTTGATGACCACTGCTACACTCCATTCTCTGTTAATGTTTTGCATCTGTCTTAAGCACCACCAACCTGAAACTGTGCCTAAATCGCTTCCCAACCCTTGACCCTGATCTATATTTTCGTAGTACTTTCCCCTGCCTGCCTCTGTTGCATATTGGCTTCATTACTGCGGCGTCACTAAAATGCCAGCCCCATCAGAGCTGTTTTGTTCGGCTCTGCACCCAGGGTCTTCTGGTGAATGTCTGGAAAAGAGAAGGCACGCTGTTAGTCCTTGCAAAAAGAAAGTAGGAAGGGATGAAGAAGGCAAAGGAATGAAACAAAGGGGAAGAGGGAGCGAGGGAAAGGTGGAAGGAGAGTGGCCCACATTTTCAAGATTTGATTTCTTTAACTCTTTGTGCCAATTGGAAGGCACCTAATAACAACAAACAATACTCCTGTATGACTTTATCAATTTATTTTTTATACTTTTTATCACTTATTTATGTGTATATACCTAACGAATCTTTCCTGAGAGACTGCCCTTTCCTTAAACCAAATTTTGCCTTCTCTGATTCCCCAAAGTACATAGTACCTAAGGATCTTAAAAGATATTTATTCCATGAACAAGTGATGCCACTTTCCCATGCCCAGTCCAGTTTTACATGTGAGATGACTTCTGAGAATGAGTTGTAGCAGCACTATTTTTTATTTTTAAGAATCATCTTATTAGGCTTCATCACAATTCATATATCATTTCATGTTACTTGCACATGTTTCAATAAGCTAATCAGGCTTAGAGCCTTTGGCAAATAGCAAAATAATCTTATGTGGACTGAGTTTTCTTCATGGTTCAGACAGAGAGAAAGACTTTTTTTGATATCTAGAAGAGGTTTAAACGTGCACTAATCTCATGTAATAGGCAGGGAACATACTTCCCTCTGATTGAAGATATGGTCTAGGGTCCTCACGGCAAAGTAGTTGACATCCAAGTGCATGCATCAAGCTGAGTGTTGTTGCTGCTACAAAAAAGAGATTAAAACAAACAGGTTCCACTATCTTACGAGGGTAGTTGAGAAACTTGAAACCATTCAAGATTGTAGAGGGAAGAAAATTATCAGCAACTAATTCAAATTTGTGTTTGAAAATGCAGCGGTGAGCTGGGGGACAGTTCTATATATATATATGGTATCATTAGGGTAACATAAATCTAACATAAATCTAATGCATAGTCTTAAACCATCATGTGTTGCTCAACTACACCAAATACATTTCAGGCTGCTGCTTTCATCAGATTGTCTAACATCTCATTAGTAAATGCACGTCACATGCCATGCTCAAAGCCAGCCACCATGAGACTCTTTCAAGGGTGTGGATATATAAAACTTTACCGGGAGAGTAAAAGATGTTGATTAGTAATTCAACTACCAGATAGATGAAAGTCTGACAAGAAACAGAAAAGGAAGGTGAAAACACAAGCGTATGAAGGAAATGAAATTACATAAAACAAAAGATCCCAGTCATTGAAATAAATTAAAATCGGCAAAATTAGTTATAATATGTTCTCACATCGTAAATGTAATAATGTAAGTAGTCAATATAAACCCAGTCACATGTGGTTCATAAAGGACCTACAGAAATTTTGCCCAATGCTAAGAATCATATGCTTATTGCATAGTATAAAAGGGAAATCTAGTACAAAATTTCCCCATTTTGTATAGTAGTCATGTTCTAGAGATGCTTAAATATCTAATGAAATCTATGAGTTTGGGGGTAGTCTTTTTGTGACGAATGAACAAAATTTACATTTCACTGAGAACTTTTTGTAACTCTACCATTTATAGTTTTTATCTTATTTTCTTTTTTATAATCATTTTATTGGGGGCTCACACATCACTTATTACAATACATACATATACTGTGCCAAGCCCTTCACCTGGCTGCTGTTCTCATCATTCTCCAAAACCCTAAACTCTAATAAATTCTAAAAGTGAGAGTATGACACAAAAATTGGATAAACATGTTTAAAAAGAAAAGTAGAACTAAGGTGCACTGTTTTGTGAAACTCATATCCTATAACTATAGTGTACTTGCTAAAATTGGGCCATAAGTGTGCTTCAAAGATTTCTAGCATCGAGCCCCGGTGGCGTAGTGGTTGTGCGCGGGACTGCGGCCCACTGGGATGGAGGTTCAAATCCAGCAGCAGCTCCACAGGAGCAAAGGCTGGGCCTCCTATTCCCACCACCAGAGGCCAGTGATGTCCAAAAAACAAAACAAAACCCAAAAAAAAGATTTCTAGCATCAAAAATAGATAAATGTTATTTGATTCACTGTGACTAACACATAGAAACACGTCAGTTCTTGGGCAGATGTAGAAGTCATTATTCCACAGTTCTGAGGGCAGGGTGAGTAAGTGCTGAGACTTCTTTTAAGTCCAAAACATGGCTGTTAAAATGTTCCATTTTGAAATTAACAGAAACCTGAAAAATTAGACCCAGGCAGTTAGAAAAATTACGTAGTTATGTAGAATACTTCATTTCTCAAGGATAATAACAACTAATTAATATGGTGTTTCCCTGTCATCTTGACCTAGACTGAAGTTAAAAAAAATTCCAGTGATGTAAAATTAAGTGGAATTGAATCTTTGTGTGTGTGCATGCGTGTTAATGCGTGTGCGTGTGGCAACAAACACCTAAGAACACTTTTATCACCTGTTTCTCAGTCTGTCAAGACAGCGACTTGCCTGTTGTTGCAATGACATAAGGAAAACCACTTGTATTTCAGATACAAACTGGTCCCCCCATGTTGGACAGGCTTCAGTGGAGCTTCCAAGCAAAAATATACCAAGAAGGAAGAGTCTGTTAATATTCTTCAGAAGCACAAGCAAAACAAGACAAAATAAACAGAAAAAACTGGCTAGTAAACTTCTTATGAGTAAAAGTAGAATGCTGTCTGACATAGGTCTGGAAAATAAGCCCCGCAGGCGACAAGGCATCAAAATATGATTGCAGATGAGCTGCCTCCTCAAAATAGGATGATTTTCATGACTTAAATGAAATAAATCTTCCAACGCCTTCAGTTTCAGATATGGCAAAACTCAAAATGAGAAGAAATGGCTGCAAGCATCCATTAATAACTGGAATATGAAGTGTGTGAACTTAGGAAAATTGGAAGTCAACAGCAAGGAAATAAGCAGGTGCTGGTCACTTGGAATCAGACATTCATAGTGTTCACACTGCCTGGAATGTTAAAGGGAATAGGGCAATGTTGTAGTCATCATCCATAAAGAATATGTCAAGAAGGGCTGTCATTGAGAGGATAATAGCTGTGTATCTATAAGAAAGCACAGTTAATTATACTACCCTTCAAATTTACTTACCTGCAACGAATGTTGATGGTGAAATAACTAAGCGTTTCTACCCACTTTTGCAGTCTGAAATGAAATAAACATACAATCAAGATCCAGTGATCATTACTGGTGATTGGAATGTGAAAATTAGAAACAGAAGGGTAAGTAGTGGGGAAATATGGCTTTAGTCATAGAAATAATTTCAGAGATCACATTAAATGATTTTTTCAGCACCAATGATTTATTTATTGCAAATATTTTTCAACAAAATAAATTTTAATGGCACTTGCATGAGATCTAGACAGGTCTACATCCAGGGTGTCTCCTCTTGCGACATTTATTCAGAGCGTTTGCTGAACACACGATCTGAAAATATGGGTTACATGATGAAGGAGGCCTCGGGTTGTGAGGAACATTACCCAACACTTCACGATATGCCGTCCACACAGCCTTGCTTGTTGAAAGGGGAGAGGTGTTGCACCACTTGCTTGTAAGGGTCAAGGACTACAGTCTTTAGGGTGGGTGCTAACTCACCGTAAAGAATCAAAACTTCCTCACAAGGGGGCTGATAGACAACATCGTGATAAATGCAAAAGAGATGGAAATTGTCAAGGGTTTCCTTTTATTTGCACCACAATTTACACCCATGAAAGAAGCTGTCAAAAAAAAAAAATCAACTGATGCAATGCATTGGGTGAATCTCTTGCCAAAGACCACTTGACATGTTTAAAAGCAAAGACATCACTTTGAGAACTAAGACATGCCTGATCCAAGTCATGGTATTTTTGGTTACTCCAGATGCATGTAAAAGCTGGACAACGAGTAAGGAACACTGGAGGAGCATTAATATCTCTGAATTAGATGTTGGTGAGGAATATTGAATATCCTATTGGCCAGAATGTTCACTAGAAGTAAGGTTGATGAAACGTATGTACTTGGAACATACGAACAGGAAGGATTGGTCCTTGGAGAAGTCACACTTGGATAGTGGAAAATAGGAAGATGAGGTAGTTTGACAAAGTACCACAACAATGAATTCAACACTTTAGAGGATGTTCCAGGACTGACAGTGTTTCATGTGTCCTGTTGTACATAGGTATGAAATGAATCAAATATGATCCAATTGTACGTAACAACCACAGAACCCCAAAACTACAAGTTCAAATTACTTACTAACAACTACAACCACCCCTGAGATATATTTCTGTGACTCAGCATTGACTCGATTGCAGTGAGACTCTGCTGTTAGCACAGGAATATTAGAGAAGCCTCGATGCTGCCAGAGCTGCCAGAGATTTTCCAAAAGCACTGTGCATTCCATCAGAGTAGCAGAGCGTTGTGTTAGCACTTCTCTAATGAGTAGGCAGACTATGAAAACAACTTACATCTATATAGTGCTTGAATGTTCATAAAATACCCCTATGTTTCATCCTCTAGAATTCCCCAAGTTTCCGCTTATTTTCAAAACTCACTGCACATACAATGAATGGTCGCCATGAATCTGGTATTACACAAGCTATTCTTCATAGACTGTCTTTTGGTTTTCACACAAAAATAAATTGCTGTTAGGAAGTTTAAAGCTTAGAGCATTGTGATGGGGGAAGGTTATTATTTAATTCAAGTACTCAGAAAGAATCCTGATGCTGGGATTGAAACTTAGTTTTGCCCTCTTCCAAGTCTGGGGAATGAGCCTGGAATGTTCCCCACTATTCTGGATCCCGTCAGCAATGCCTCTTGCTCAAGCTTGAGTTCAGTTGGCTGATCCAGAGACCTCGGCCAAGACTGTTTGCATTCAGGGTAAGCTCAACAATCTGTACAATCTTCTAGAAAGATACTGAAAACTGAAACCTGAAAATCTTTCTTATCTTTTTGAAGTAGAGCCTAAAAATGGAGCACAAGAAATACTCCTACTACTTGGTCCATTGTGAGTGAACTTCAAAGAACAGGAATATCCACTACTGTGCTTGTCATCTTTGCAGTCTGCTTAACTTAGCCAATAAAGCCCCTTCGTTTCTTAAGCTAGAATGGATTTTTCTTTATTTGGACTTGAAAAAGAGCCTTGACCAATAGAGCTTTGCAAGCTTTAAAATAATACAATAGATTTAAAATGGCTTCTATTTACTGCACAAGTAAATATTTTGAATCGAACTTTACAATGATGCCTTGACAGCTTAAGACCATAGGTTTTCAAAAGCATGAAACATAGCCTTTATAAAAATCAGGTGGAAAATGTCAAATGCCAGTTAATAGAAATATCCTCTTATTTTTCAAAGGCCACAAAATTATAATAATTACAGAGTTTAAATTCTGTTCACCTGAAAACTAAAGTAATAAACACATTTGGAATTAAAGCAATAGTTGGTAAATATCTTAAATTTATGTGTAAAGGACATTGTGAATATATATATATATATATATATTTTTTTTTTTCCTGTTATTAGCTGGAAATGAGTACCCCCATTCATGGTGACCCCATCGATAGTGAACTGTGATCCAAATTAAACCAGAGTCCCCTGTGTGAAAGCTAGTAATTCTACCCGCGATTGACTACTTCCCCCTTGTTAGTTTCCTATTGCAGATGTTAGGTGGTTTATGTGAATAGAGTCATTGCCTCTTAGTAACGGTGGGTAGTAGTCTGAATTGCAAGTTGTCAACAGGCCGTGTTCTCCCCGACTACTGTTGGAAAAGATCCTTCTGTTTCTCTGAAGTGCTGGCAGCCCTAGCACTCCTCAACTTATAGATTCATGGCGAGCCTTCCTCTGTCTGTGTTTGTTTTTTTAATTTTTTTTTAACATCACACTTCTCAGACCTACTCTAAGGCCTAACCTCATGTTAGCTGGTAAAATCTTCAAAATCCTCTTTGCAAAAAAGACCATGTCCAATACCAATATAATATCCAGATAAAAGATATACAAAGATATTTTATGAGTTCACTTGTTTAAAGAGGAAGTGTGCAAAGCATCTAACCTTTGTGTGTGTGTGTTAATTTTGCTTCCTATGTAAGTGCTGGGATGTTTGGGGGAAAATAAGTAGGCTTTTGAATTGAATTCTATTGAATTGAATACTATTGAATTGATTCTGCAAGTTGCTCAACCTCTCTGTTTTCAGTTTCTCCACCTGTAAGATTGTGTAATGACAGTACATAGGTTATAATGCTGTGGTGAGAATTTTCTGAGATATTGAATATAAATGTGTACATCTGTGCTTGGCGTAGAGTACAATTGTTAGCATTCAACTATTGTTATATTATGACACAAGTGATTTAAAATAGTATTTTTATACTTTTAAAAATTGAGCATACTATAATTTTATAATTTACTATAATTTCATTTAAATCTGTTCTTCGTCTCAACTCTACAATATCATTATCAGGAGAGTAGAGCACGTTCACTTTTGTATCAGGGAAGAACTTACAAAGGGAATGAAATTTCTGTTTTAATAAATAGCCTCAGGGATTTGGAGGTCTAAGTGCTCAACACCTAACATGACCATAACAGACAAATAGCAACTAGAACAAAAACAGAAAGTGCTCCAACTATCCATGGCGTAAACAATATAAACCTGTTACTAGGTTTGAATGATGACCTTAGGAGAAGGAGGCAACAGACAAATAAAAGTAGCAAATGCCCTGAGAAAATACAAGATGTAGCTATAGAAGAGGCTCAGCACAGCCATCTCCTGATTTAGCTGACTCGTCCCCCTGAGGCCTAATTATGCTTCAACGGGTGTGATTGACATGTTTGTTTATTCTCTTGATTCCTTAAGACCTCGGACCTCAAGTCACTCCCCACTGTAGAAGTAAAATGAGAACCCTCTCGGTATTTTAATGTATGCTAAACACAATGTCTACCTTATTGCCATGTTTTGTTTTCATTATAAAAAAGAACTATCGGGCTGAGCCCCAGTGGCGTAGTGGTCGTGCGCGGGACTGCGGCCCCATGGGATGGAAGTTCAATTCCAGCAGTGGGGCTGGGCCTTCTACTCCCACCACCGGAGAGCAGTGATGCCCCCCCCCCCCCAAGAAACAAACAAACAAACAAAAAAAAGAAATACCATTCTTGCAACTCTTGTCATTGGAGTACACTTTTAGCTGATTGCCCAACCTTGCAAACTCTCTTTAACCAAATTTCCTAATCTGGAGGCACATTGAATTCACAAATGTTTTAGGCTGAGTTTTGTTAAGGAGAAAAATTAGTGAAAAATATATGTATATATTTCCAAGCCAAACCAAATCACTACATTGAATTGGTTTAAATTCATAGCTACCGTACAGTACTACCCTTGGACTACCCTTGTGAATTTCCATACTGTAACTCTTTAGGCGTTAGAAAGCCTCATCTTCCTCTTTTGGAGTGGCTAGTGGTTTTGAACTGCTGACCTTACAGTTTTCATCTCAATAGATAACCTCTTATGCCACCCGGGCTATATCAAGGAAAAGGCACACACAGCTATAGAGTTAGAGCAAGTTTTAAGTCAATGTCAAGCTCAGGGCTTCTCCTGGCCCACCTAACTGGGTGCATGAACTAATAAACCCAAGACCAGCAAGTCAGGCCACCGGCTTCTGACTGCAAAGGTAAATGGATGGATGGTTGGCAGGTAAAGTGGCAGGCTGCCGCTAATTCCTAAGATCAGCAAGCAGTACATAAGGATGTTGGCTCAAGTCCAAAGAGCCGGAAGTCTACAAGACAGATGTAAGATTCAGACCCAGCAAAAAGCTTGGCAGATTTTCCACAGAATCCACTTCTACTAGAAGCAGGCTATCCCCTCAAGAAGATCAGATCTCAGTATGCCTTGGTCTTCTCTGCCAGATCACTGAGCACCTGCATCAGTGAAGTTCGCACCAGACCCTAACTATCACAACCAAACATGTCTTTCTTGATCAATTTTTTTCCTACAATCAAATAGGAATCACTTAGCCCCGAAGATACTATAATGTTAAAAACAATATCAACAAAATTTGAGCAAAAGGTTTATTCTGATTAGCTATAAAATACTTAGTGAGGCCATTTTGATTTCAGGTAAAGCAATTGGCCTGAAAGAGGCTTTATTTTCAAAGCAATCTTAAAACAAAAACAACAAGCGCCCTATCAAGTCTTTCCCGACTGATAGTGATCCGATAGTTCAGGGAGTTTCGGAGACCGAGACTCCGCTGATCATTGGAGTGCACATCCTCATCCTTCTGCCCTGGAGCAGCAGGGGTTTTGACTGCCTTTTCAGGAAGTAGCCAGCCCCAGGGCATAACCACTGTGCTGCTAGGGCCGCTGCTTTGTAAAAGGAAGGTGAGGGAGAAATACTGAAACTCAATCTTGGTAGGTAGGGCGTTAAACAGGAAAGGAAGGATTTGCGACTTGGAGTGAAAGGTAAGTGTTGGCAGAGTACATTTGGTGATGGCTATTTTTAAAGTAAGTACTTGGTTTCTTACCGGAACACCCCAAACAAAGCTTACTGTAATATAAATTTGTCTTTTGGCAGTATTACCAATGCTTCTGTTCTGAGAGAGATGTTTTTAACCTTACACCTGTTAATTTGTGAGGGTCAGGTCCATCATTTCACTGCCTGATGGAGCTGCACAGTGTCCGCCGCAGTGGGCTCACACGTAACCATGATGGTGAGGATGGTGTAGGATTGGCCCGACAATGTCCATGCCGCTGGGAGTTGCAACCCACTAGCTGGCGCCTAAGAACAACAACAAACACAAATAAGGTAGCCAGTAGCCGTAGTTCCTCAGTGGTGCTAGTCACAACTCAACTGCTACATGCAGCAGTTGCCACCACATTGAACATCACTCGTTTGGAGCATTCCCATAAGCATGTCCTATTGCTCCACGCTGGTGTTTACCATTTTCTCTTCTTTCATAGTTTGTAGTATAGGACGTTACACATGGTAAATAGTCAATATATGTATGTTAAAATAAAATGACCCCTGGGGGTCCTGCTGGTAGACCGCAAAAAAGACTTACAGATTCTGTGTAAGAATTGTACTTTTATCTCTCAGGAACATAGAAGGCTGATGTCCACATACATTTTCAGTATCCACTCTTGGAGCTCACTCTGCCACTCATTGGCAATCAGCTGCAAGACATACCGCAATTATGTTAGGCCAGGTAGATTAGAGAAACAGATCCATAGAGACTCATGTGTATAAGAAAGGGTTTTGGGGGGAAGGTGGCGAGGAGGGGTTTAAAGACTAGGTAATCCCGAGAGTGGTAAAGGAAAGCTAAAATTCATCTATACAAAAGAGTAATCGATCCTGGAGTATGACTGAGGGAAGGGAAGGGGTTCTTCCAAAGGTACTCCAAACCAACCCACTGCCATGGAGTTGCTTCTGACTCAGAGGGACCCTACAGGACAGGGTAGAACTGCCCCTGTGGGTTTCCGACTATAATGAGGACAGGAATAGAAAACCTCGTCTTTTTCCAGCCGAGCAGCTGGTGGTGTCCAAGAAAGAGTTTTATATACAAGAGCAATGAAATATTGAGAAAACATCTCAGCCTATCCCAGATCAAGTCTACAAGTCTGATTTTAGCCCATCTGGCCGTTACCAGTCTATAAATTCCTTTTCAGACTCACAACACATGCAGCGACACAGAATGCAGGAAGATTGTAGGTCAGTGGGGGGAAAGGCTCGTGGATGCAGGGCAGTGGAACCATCTCAGCACTGGCAGGGATCTCCAGGTTGCTCCAGGTGGCTTCAGCTCCCCAGCTCTAGCAGAGCTCCACGTTTCTTCTCTCACAGGGAGTGAGACAGTGTCCACCTCCAATGAGATTTATCTCATTGATGACCACATGAGGTCATCAAGCTGCAACCTGATTGACAGGCTAAACTCCATCCTTTCACCCTTAAGACTCAAAGTGACAACATTATGAAACTCCCACCACAACCAGGCCACATGCCTCTTATCTTGCTGACTTTAAACCATAGAACAAACTATTTATTCACTTGAGTGCCCCTTTCTCTCGCCCCTGTCCCTACAGGTCAGAGTAGTTTTTCTACTCTATACTTAATTGGGACAGTGCCTCCTTTAAAAGCCCGTCACCAGCTACCTTCCCAATGGCTTCTCTAGCAGGCACGTGCATCGCACTTATTCATGAGTGCACCACGCATCCCAGGAACTTACGTATACACCATATTTCTGTCTGTCACCAACATGTAATTGAGCTGATGTGTTAGAAAATACCTACCTCAGTGATTGATAGAGATTAAGAGGGCAATCAATACTGAAAATTTGAGGCTCGACATCCGGGGCAGCAAATGCTTCCTATATTGCCTTTATGACTTAGAAGGTTGTACTAAGAATAGTCTGTACTTTCCTACTAAAACTGTTCTTGATCTTGTAAAACAATTATAGATAATGGGTTTCAAGTAATTCAGATGGAATAAATATGGGATTTCAAAGACCTTCAACTGATGAGGTCATATATCTAGATCATACAATTAACTATATAGAAATAGATAGGTAGATAACTATAGATATATAGATACACAAGGAACTTTAAAAATTCATGTAAAATGGAAATGAAAGATTATAGAATTATCCGTGAAACTTTAAGTCCCATTGTGTACACACACACACACACACACACACACACACCCCTCTTTCTACCTCTGCATGACTACTGCCCCTCATTGTTTTCTATTGCTACTATAACAAAATATCAAAGATTAGGTGGTTGATATGAGCAGACAGTTATTATCTTATAGTAGTGGTGGCTAGTAGAATTGAGCCTACTAAGCTTATCTGAATTCTAGATTTCTATCAAGCTGCTTACTGTGTCTTGTCATCTAATCAATTCCTTGGGAATTAAAATTTTAAAAATTAATATGAGTTATTAAAAAATTAAGTTTTTATTTTTAAAAAATGACCGAGGCAGACAAAGAAGACAAGTGTTCAGATCATGCATGCCATGGAGAATCATTGAGAGAGAAACTAAAGGGTGATAAATTCGAGTCTACTGAAAAGAAGCTAGTGTGAGTAACTGAAACGCAGAGTATGTCCATTGACTCGATTATGAAAATTAATATATGCCTCTGGCATATATACAGTTATAGCAAAGTGCTATAGCAACCACAAGTTTGTATATAAATAAGCATACTAGATTTTCAGTGGGAACTTCAAGCCTCTATCTATCTCTTTTAACTGATTTTCACTTCCCAAGAGCACCTCCTCTGGTCTGACATGGCCCTTGATGTGAACGACTCAGTACCCATAATTCTATTTTTAAAAATATATTTCTGGTACTCAGGCCATTTAGATAAGTTTTGTTTGTTGATACAAAGCATACTTTCATTTCTTCCATGTTCCATTATGATTACTAATCTCAGGATTTGGAATGGCCACTTTAACCACTCATTATATTTTATAGATGAGTGGGGAAAGGCATTAAAACAAAGCAGAAACTTTAAGCTTTAGCTTCAAGTCTGTTGCAGGGAATGATCACTTACATTTTTTAATTTGCTTACAGTCACAGATTCACCTTATCAATAACTCCACAACCCAATAACCCCCCTCCCCTAAGAAAACAAACAAAAACACTATCCTGAAGTAAATTCTGACTTAGAGTCACCCTATATTGAGTTTGCAGGGCTATAAATTATTATGGAGTCAGACAGACTCATTGTTTTTCCCTAGAGTGACTCGTGGATTTGAACTGCTAACCTTGTGGTTGTTAATCTAACTCTAATCTGATATAAGCACCCTGAACTGCTAACCTTGTGGTTGTTAATCTCACTCTTATCTGATGTAAGCACCACCCGGGCTGGTACCACCTATTAAGGAGGCAAATTTGCCCAGCACTCACTTTCCCATTCTCAGGGGTAGACATAGCTTATTCTGTCTGGGAGATTCTGAAGAGCTATCTCCCTCCCCCTCTTTTTAAATGGTGATAAAATGAAGTGATCTGTCAACATCTATATGATTAAGTGGTAGGTTTGTGACTACAAACCACCAACCTCAAGACAAGCCATCATGTGAGCCTGGGGGGCACAAGAACTGAAAGCACCTTGGTTTTACTGCCATCGAGTTAGTCCTGACTTATGGTGACACTATAGGGCAAGGTAGAACTGCCCCATGGGTTTCAGAGACTGTCACTCTTTGGGAGTAGGAAGCTCTGTCTTTGACAGTAGTTATACACGGTTCAGAAATGCGGGTGGTGTAGTGGTTAAATACTTGGCTGCTGACAGGGAGGTGTTTTGAACCCACCAGTTATTCGTTCAGACAGAGATTCGACAGTTTGCTTTTGCAAAGATGTACAGTCCTGGGAACTTTATGGAGGATCTCTTCGCTGTCCTGCGGGATTGCTATGAGTGGGTTTGTGTTTTCAATTGAGTGCAGGTGTAGGATTTGTCAACCCCGGGACCTTCACTTACAGATTTCTTCTTTTGGAAGATAGTAATTATCTATCAGTTGCGCTACTTTCAGCCTGCCCTGCAACTGCCACCCCAAAGCTTCCTACATAATATAAACCACATCCAACTTTGGCAGCCTAAAATTGTGCTCAGGGCACAGCATTTCCAATGTCCTAGATTCTGGGTCCAACCTTATTTGCTGGCTCTTTGTGTTTGGATTCTGCTCGCCTGCCAGGGCTTGGGTTACTTATCTGTACTTTTCTGACACAATTGACTTGTCTGGACCAGATCGCCTCTGTTCCCGTGCTTGTCAGATCCCAGAGAACTCATTCATTCTCCGACATGAGAACTAGGTAAGACCTTCAAAAATTACACTTCAATTTGTGTACAAAGAAAATCCGAATTTGTAGGAGGAAAGCATGATTTCATTTCATCATGTACTGAGGTTGCTCGAGGTTTTGACTGTCAAACCTGAAACTTCTTCTGTCCTTTAAAAAAACCTGGTTGACTCACAAACCAGGCTTCAGCATAAGTTGTTTGATGGATTTGGAAATAAGATTTGCTATGGTCACTTTTGTTATAGAGAATGCTATTAGGAGGGATTTGCATGGTAATAATGAATCCAAGGTGAGAGTCGGCTTGGAGCAGTGCCATGCTGAAATGTGTGCATTAGACTCTCATGAACTTCCCAAGCTTCTGACTCTTGCCATTTTGATTGATGCATAGATTTGGGCAAATCATCGTGTTACTTTGTCCAGCTGCAATCGTATTGAATTGCTATCAATCAGAATATTATTCTGAAAAGTTAATGAGTTGCCATAGATAAAGTGTGCTGGCTCATTGCCAGGCATGTGCACACTATTGAATACATGGTTTATCAACTCTTCCAAGATTCCAGAATAAGGGAAGAAATCTCAGCTATTTTATAAACCTACTGATTTTCTTTATTTTATCTTCACAGGCTATATGATTCTAAATGAACCTAGTTCTCTTGCCTTTGGTGACAAGAAATTCACTGTGAGAAAACTATTCCTTTTAACTCCATTTAGAGTGAAGCATAACTCAGTGTGTCAGACATTGGCAGTCCCAACAGTGTTTCCCAAAGTGGAGGATGACTGCCCTTGGGGTATGCTATAACGCTCCAGGGGGACTGTAAAACAGAAACCTACACTTTAACCTGGATTATGGGCTATAGTACAAATACAATTAATTGCCAGGGTGATGGGGCACAGAGGAATTTTCTTTTTTTGGAGAGGGGGCAATAGGCCAAGTCAGTTTAGTGACCTATGGAGTCCAGGACTACAGGGATCCTTTTGATAAAAGCAAACGTCGGCTATTTGGTTGAACACGTAATGGAATATCAGAACACAGTCTATCTGAGGCACAGAAATAAATGGTAAAGTCATGAAGATGAGGTCTATACTGTGTGATATCGAAATTTCTGGGGTGTTTTTGTCACATATCAAAGAGCTCATTAGAAGGACCCTAGAAAGTGTGTGCCATAATGTATGCAGACACAAAGGCGAGCATATCAAAAAGCAGCACGATCAAGTATAAGGCATGTCACTTTTTGGAAATGTTTATATACCTCTTTGTTCTACGTTGTAACAATAAGCCAAGAGGTACTTTAAAGGTCTTTCTTTGTAGCCCCTACCTTTAGTTCCCCTTTCTGTTAGGTGCCATGAAATTGCTTCTGACTCACAGCCACCCAAAATGGAAGAGTAAAACAGTCCCCCACGCCCCAACCAGGGTTTTCCAGCCTGTAGTCTCTGCAGAAACAGAACTCCTGCTCTCTCTCCAGTAGAGCAGCTGGGCAGGTTTAAAACGGCCAGCCTTCTGGTTAGCCACTATACACCCAAAAAATCTATCCCCCTACATCACAAAGCAAAGCAAAAAGCCCCAAAAGGATAGAAATATAAAATGTTGTGGTTTTTCTCGCCAAAGAAAACATGTATTTCCTGGGTATGATAAGTACCCATATAGTTGTAATACCTCCTGACCTTGCTGCTAGTCCAGAGTTTAGATTTTTGTCTGTCTCTTACCAGCTGAGGGTCTTGGGGGGATGTGTACAACCAACAGACAATTCTGTATTGGTCTTTATTAAATGAATGTTCCCCCAAAATTGACAGTATTAGATGAAACATATATGAAAGTGCACACTTGTGCAACATCTGGCTGAAAGTAGGCCTATGATCTGTGGTTGTTGAATCTGAATGTATCATTCTTTTTTTATTTTAATTTTTTTTAGGCATCACTGCCCTGGTGGTGGGAGTAGGAGGCCCAGCCTTTGCTCCTGTGCTGAATGTATCATTCTTAAGTCTGCTGTTTCTCCCCTCCATTCTAGTTTCCCAAGCCTCACAGGGAATCGGATTATTTACTTCAGAAGAGAAAGAAAAAGTTAGTCATGTACTACCTCTACTTTTATTTACCCTATTACATAAGTAAAATTAATTCCAATGGTAGAAAATGTTTTAAGACTTTTATATTTCTTCTGCTGTGCATTTTCATTGACCTACGTTCTATTACCACCCCCACATTAAATGTTTCTCTATGGATCTCAGTTTGAACTGCGTCCAGACTATGTACTTTACTCCCTAAGAAATTGCTTAGAAACAAATACTGACCAGGGAGTAAATATACTTCTTCTAGTGAAGCATTGTGGAACTCAGGACATTAATGCCATGAACCTTGAGAGAGATGATTGCTTCTGTGGGTTGTGTGTGCAGTATAGGGTATGCACCACAATGATAACGCTAGAAAGTTAAAAACGGGTATTTCTGCTATAGATTTTCCAATCATTTCTGCTAATGTGAAGGATTGCAAAGCAATCCCCATTGCTGCTCTACAGTTCTGGAATGTTGGAATCATGCCTGGAACTAATGCATTGGAAGGATCCTATGAGTTTATAGCCAAAATGAATTACTGCCTCATTATTGGAAAATTTGGTGAGAAATTAGTTTTACTTGGACTTAAAGGAGACAGAGTATAGCAGGAGTTCAGATGACCTTTATAGATTTTATCTTTATTTTAAAAGAAGATGTATTCATGTGTTTAGAAAGCTGTTTTCCTGGGTCTCTGGTCTCTTCCTCCCCCTCCCCCCCTTTTAAATGATGGTATACATTTAGATTTTTCAGATAAGTTACCTTCTCTAAATTTACCCAATCTCAAAATGTATGTGCTTTACATATTAATACATGTAACTTGATAATTTCCCCAAATAATATTAATGCAAATGACATAGAGAAAAAGCAGGGAATATGTATTTTATTGTCACTACTAATATCATCGAGACAAATATTTTAGTAAGTAATTCTTCACACTCTTTCTGGCACATCGCTTAGTCTTCAGGGCTTGGTGGTTGAATGGTCTACTATTAACCAATGTCAGCGTTTCAAGCCCACCCACCAGCCATACTGCAGAAGACAGATGTGGCAATCAGCTTCCATCAAAATGTTCGGCCTTGAGAATCTGTGGGGTATTTCTGGTCTCTGCTGTCTGGCCCCTGTGAGTTTGAATCAGCCTAAGGGCAGTGGGTATATATTTCATACCTGGTACAAGAACTGGAGGATTTCTAGGATATGTCAGAAGTAATTCTGCTTTCAATAGAGAAAGTAGAGATTTATTCCTCAAACTCACAAATATGTGTTGTCTGATTATTTTTAAACTTTAAAAGATGCTATTATTTACTGTTATTTAATGTAAGCATGGAACAGATGCAGTACAATTAAATTATATTAGAGCATAACCACCATTCTTTTTGAATCATTTCTAATCAGTATTTTGAAATGCCGCCATAATACCCAATCCTAAATCCGTGTCATTAAGGTGATTTTGATGCATGGCAACTTGTTGGGCAAGAGGGGAGCCCGCACCTTAGGGTTTTCAGGGCGGGGACTCTTTATGGAAGCAGACTGCCTCCTCCCCTTTCTGCAGTGTCTGCTGCTCCAGACTCCTTTCTGTCCGTTAGCAGCTCACTGCCTAAACTTCGTACCACCAGGACTCCTGAGAACCATGATTGAAATGATGAAGTACGTCAAATATATACATTTTGTCATCATGCCTGACGTATTAAAAGTTGTGATCTTACTACAATTACTGCATACATATAAACATATAATTATATAACTTTTCCTTGTATGTGCTACATGTAGTACATATACTTTTCACAGAATCACATTTTGTATTTATTATAGGTATATAATATCAAGTGACCAGATTTTAAGTGGGACACCATTGACCAGGGGAGTGTAGGTGGAGGGGAGGGGGGCTGTTCTTGATTTAAAATTTGGTCTATATGGAGCAACAAAAATATTTATAAAACACAAAAATAGTATTGCAATATATTTATTTTAGTTTTAAAATGCCGCAGGGCGTTGTTAAATTGTTAAAAAGTAGGATGTCTGGTCACTTTAATATAGACTCAATAATATATCTATCACAGGTAGGATGTGTCTGGTGTAGTGGCAATGCATTGGGCTGTGATCCTCACGTTCACAGTCCAGAACCAGCCCAGTCCAGAAAGACTGAGCTTTCCCCCCAGAGAAGCAGTCACTCTCTCTCGGACTTCGAGGTCAGTGAGTGCTTCCCTGCCCTGCAGGCACCCTGCCAGTCAGCCTCAACTCGACCACAGAGGGGTTTGGATTTGGTGGGTTTTGTTTGTTTGTTTGCTTTTTTGGTATGTGACTATACGTATGGACGTGCCAAGCACATATGCATATATAATTGTATATTTTCCTTTGAGCACGAAGTTCAGTGCACTTCATGGGCCAAGATAAATTCTCCCTCTTTTCTGTAATGTTCTTCAATTAAGAATGCTTTCCATAGAGCTGAGCCCTGATGGCGCAGTGGTTGTGTGCGAGACTACGGCCCACAGAGTTGGCAGTTCAAACCAGCAGCAGCTCTCCAGGAGCAACGCTGGGCCTCCTATTCTCACCAGGGCAGTGATGCAGGGAAAAAAGGAAAGGAAAAAAAAAAATGCTTTCCATAATGGTAAAGAAATAGTAGAACACAAGAATATGAGACGCCTGCACTTCTGCTGAGATGTTTCCTGTTTCGTCGGCACATTTGGATGTCATAGATTTTTTGAGGTTTGAGCTTTCAGAAAGTTTTTTCACAGCTCCAAGCGGGGGCCCGCGGAAGCCGGGCTAGAATCGCTATGTTTCAGGAGCCCCGATTCCATTCTGGTCTGAGGCCGCATCTGGCCCCGGCTGAAAATCATTCCAGCTCAGTGCCTTCCCCTCCGAGCCCCTGGCTTTACCCAGGCCCATAGGCGGTTCAAAGCTTACCTTTGGGGCGAATTCCTCAACCAGGGGTAATTGGGTACATAATTGTTCTCCCTTTAAACTGCAACCTCTAGTGACTCTTTGCAGGCGGAACAAAACTGCTTCTGAAGTCCTAACATTCCATTCCGATGCCATGACTTCTGAAAGTTGAATGATGTCGAGGGCCTGCTTTTCCCTTGACACTTGGTGGCCACGTTTATGACGTTCCGCAGGGAAGAGTGTGATCCTGTCCCGGGCATTCCCGCGGGCCGGGAATGGTCACCCGCTCCCAGGCGGCCGGCGGGGCCCAGGACGGCTGAGTGAGCACATTGGACCGGGGCAGGAATGCGCGCTGGCCGGATCCCGTCACATGTGGTTTGCATTAGGGGAACAGCACGTTAATACAAAAGAAGCATTGAGAAACACGAGAAAACGCCAGATTGCTTTCTCTGTAAAAAGAGAAAAAAATAGACTTCGCTCCCACCTCTGGCCTGCCCAGACTTCTCAGAGATGACGCATCTGACTCCCTTGGACCAGGCGGGCTTGGGAACCTGGTGGGTTGTGTTCGGTGAATGCAGGGAATAGTTTCCAGAACTGAAAAATGCCCCCGCCTTGCCGACTGTCCACGAATTGAAAGAAAACCAAGCACTCTGCGTGCCTTTATGTAGGCTGCTTGCCATTGAAATCCCCAAGGTGAACATCAGAGCCCAGAATACCGTGTCTTTAATAGCATGTCTTCCTGTACATGGTATAAAGAAGATCACTGGAAAGTTTGCTTCGTAAGTCTCTTTTCAGTGTCATGTCTTTGAAGGGATGTGCTGGAAGAAAAATGAATAGTTAAAGTGCTTCAATGCCATTCAGATGTATGCAAGTGCTTGGTTCTTAGGTATGGCCAAAACGTACTGTCAAGAACACAGAGTAAGTGAAGCTCTTCATCCGAAAGCACTAATAGAGAAAGCTCAACTTACAATCCCAAATGTTATGTTGAGAACAGTCAATAGTGAAAGATTTAAACGTTAGGAAATAAACATATGACAACTTAGAATAAGTTGTAGTTTATTTCTTCTAAGAGGTCTTTTTTTAATTTGTGGTCATTAAAAATAATTATTCACACTGCAATATTTAATCTTCTTTAATATGCTCACTTGCCTTTGTAATAGAAGAAGCCCTGAGACCAATCAGTCTTGTTATTTCCAGACAGACTTTTTAGTTCTCTGTCTGGTTGTCACTAAATCCAAAAGATTATGCTTTTGTGATACCTCTTTTATGTGTTCAGAAGAATAATAAGGGGAAAGAAAGTACCAGATCAGAAACAAGAGTGTGTTTTGGCAGATGAATCACAGACCAGAAGACTTCTCACCTCCAGGTCACTGGCCTGAAAACAGGGCAGGCCAAGTGGGATTCTGCCTGACAGCAGCTTTAAGTTATAAAACTGTAAACTACAGAAATGGACTTGGACTGGTAGATTTAGAAAACACCAAGAGATTATAGGACATATTTCTTCCTCTGACATATTTATGACCTTTCATAGCTAGATCATGTAATGCTGTTTTCTTACTTTATCTTCTGCACAGTCTCATCAAGGAAAAGTTTATAAAAATCTGCCCCTAGGTTTTCTGTTTTGAAAATACTAAATGTCCTGCTTACTTACTTATCACAGCTGCAAGTGCTGGGCCTGGGGTTCCACCTTTGTTCCTGACAGGGTGACATGTAAACACAACCTCACTACGAATCACCGAGCCAAAGTAATCTGCAGGACCATTTTTTTTTTTGCATTCTCATTATATATTCTTTTGATGTTTTATTATAAGCACGGTGTGGCATATCACAAAAGTAGCACATCCATTTTTTCAAATTATTAAATAACGAATCGGGAAAACAAACCGACAAGCAATTGCACTTGAGTTCATTTTGACTCTGCACGGTCCTGTGTTAGTGAGTCTGACTGTGAGTTACAAACGATGTGAGGAAATGTTCTTCTCTAGGACCCGTGACGCGGCTAGCAGTTAGAAGCCAGTGGCTGCTGCCAGGGAGAAGTGAGACTTTCTAATGCTGTAAAGAGTTACAATTCTGGAAGCCCACAGGAACCGTTATACCTTATCCTATAGGGCCACTATGTACCGCATTCGGCTAGATAGCAATGAGTTTGGCCAAACGTGAGGTTACTAGTGGAACTCAAACCGTTAGCGCCACCTAGGGGCAATAACAAAAGATAGCAAATACACTTTGAAGGCTGAACGGTAAACAAGTGAAGTTACATGTCCACGCTTAAGCAAACGGTCTGCTCGCTCATTTGTTTTAAGATGCAGTCCATCATTTCTGCTCCTCATTCACTTAATTAAAGTAACAATTTGCATCTGGGTTAAAATTAGCCCAGTCACAAAATAGTCACTGGCACAACTTCTTTTCATTTTGTGTCTTGAGTACACGTTCATGGGGCATTTAAGTGAGTGAAATATGATGTTTAGAAATGTAGTTGTTTTCAATATTCAAAATGAATATTGCTCTATAAAATTACATCAGTCTAAAAGGTTTACTCTTCTAGATTTTTGCCACCTTTCACCCTTCCAGGAGGAGTCTTTGAGTGTTGCTAGTGGTTAGTGTGCTTTATGCTAACTCAAGGGACAGTAGTTCAAGTCCATTCAGAAGCCCCCTGAAAAAAAAGACCTTGGAAACTCTTCTGAACATTCATCCGTTGAAGATGGAACATAGTTCTACTCTAATACACTTGAGGTCACTTGAAGAATTTATGGTTGGTTAGTCTTTCAAAGAAATGAGACCCTTCATTTCAGTCTGTTATACAACTTCAAATGTATCCATACCTTGGTTAGCATATGTGATTTAATACCCCTGTTCTTAAAACCAAATACAACCAAGGCAAAGGCCTAAGTGTTTATCAGACATCCTAAAGTAATTGGGGGTCTCTGTCTGCTTATTTCTTTTCCTTTTCTTTCAAAGGGAAAGCTAAGCAGTGACTTTTATTGCTGCGTTACAAGACATAGACAATGAGGGCTGAGCCCCAGTGGCATAGTGGTTGAGTGCGGGACTACGGCCCACTAGGTTGGCGGTTCAAATCCAGTAGCAGCTCCCCAAGAGCAAGGCTGGACCTCCTACTCCCACCAAAAAAAGACAAAGAGAATGAAAACCTTCAGTGGTTTGAATGAATATATTCTCTCTACATAATCTGCTCAAAGGCAAAGATTGCCCTTCATTACCTGATATCACCTTGTTTCATGTCCAACCCACAAAAAGAAAAGAAATCATTCTGCCAAGTGATATGGAAGTTAGAAGCCTAAAGCAAGAAGTATGTTTTCCAGGATCCTGTACAAAATGTACCTTTTAGGTAGGAGGTATGAAATCATACTTTTCGTCTTTGGAATATAGCCTTTCATCTGATGCTCTTTTCCTCATTGTAGCCGTAAATACCATGTACTCCTGGCTCCCCAGTCCAGACCTGCTCAGTCCAATCAGTAGATCAATTGTAACTGTGCAAGGTGACTGGCCGATGACAAAGATAAGGAAATCTGACAATACTAATCATCCCTTAATTAACTTACATGGATAGCCACAAATCCTTGCTTGTTTCACAATTCTCATGAAATAAATCCATTGGAAACAAAACGAAACCCCACACTGCCTCATCAAGTCAATTCCAATACACAGAAGACTAACAGAACTGTCCGACCAAGTTTCCTGGGCTGTAGTCTTTAAGGAAGTTCATCTTTCTGAAAGACCAGGGAGGTAGGATCACCAACTCTGGTCTGCAGCCACTGTGCCACCAGGTGGCTTCCTTCATAGGAAGCATTTCCCCTAAGAGATCCCTCCCATCTCTGTGATTCTACCTGATTGTGAACCTCTACAGGGCTCCTGAGGCTGCCAATCTTGGCTATTGCTTCCAACTTTCTCCAACTTTTTGGTGGATTTGAACTGCTGATCTTGCAGCTAGCTGCCCCATGAGGAACCCACTACAAATGTGATGTGTATCTTTCCCTTCTGCCTCTTACTAGTAAACTCAAGCTGGACTCATTGTTTCTGACTCATCCTGATCTTCTAGGACAGAGGCTGTAGCATCTCTACAGGGTCGAGGGCTCCATCTTTAAACCCTGCAATGACTGGTGGTTCCCACCACTGACATTGCCACTGGCAGCCCAACTCACAGGCCTCCCCATTCCCAGCACAGCCCTTTGGAGTCAGCTTCAAGAACCGAAGATAACGCTGTTTGATAACGCTGTTTGGGGCCGCACCTTTCATCACTTCTCCCTTCTCTTCACATCTCCTTGTCCTCATCTTCCTCACTTGATGCTTTATTTAGTTGAGAAAATATGTGCAATTAAGGGAATTTTTTTTTCATTTTTCCCCCTTAAAGCTATCAAACTACTAAGACTTTTTTGTTTTAACGTTTCCTACTTAAATTCAGACTTGTTCACATTGGAATGAATGCAATATCTTTTGCTCTCTCTGAGGACATTTACGGAGCTTGTAAAGTGTCTGTCTCCCTTCATTCCTGTCAAAGGAGTTTGATCCTACATCTGTCCTCCTCTCCACATCATCATTTTGCTCCTTTTCTCTGGATTTCCCTGTTAACATGCATCCACATTCAATAGCTCTTAATGACGGATGTCTGTTTCTAGAGTGCCTGTAATTTTCCTTTTAATGTGTTTATTATTTTCTTAACTCCACTGACAGCAAAATTTCTTGAGTTCCTTCACCGCCCATCTCCACGCCACGTCTTCTTCTTTAGCGAATCAGAACTAACCAGGCTGTTCTTATCCTGTCATTGTGTTAGTCTGGGTAGGATAGAGGAACAAATTTCATAGACATGCATATGGATATAAGGAAAGGGTTTATATACAAAAGGCATGTGACACTAAGAAGGCATCCCAATCCCGTCCATTACAAATTCATAAGTCTGATATTAACCCATATGCCCGAAATCAGTCTACAAAGTTTCCTTCTGACTCACGAAGTCACAGGTCAGTGGGTGCAGAATTCTGGCGCTGTCAGGGGTCTCCCTATGGCTCCTCGCTTCCAGGGCTCAGGGTCCCTCAACAGCATGCTGCTCCAGCTTCAGAGGTCTGGCTCCAGCAGGGCAAAGCCATGTGGTCTCTCCGCCAGCTCCTCCAGCTTCTTGGATGCTGCCATCTTGTCTTTTCCGTGACCCATCGTCTCTGAGACTAACTCCCAACAACTGGGGAAGATAGCTTCTCATCTTCACAAGGGAAATATCACGAGATTTCCCAGAAGTCTCAGGAGAAAGCCATGCCCACATAGAGACCTCATTGGCTACTCAATTACTATCTCTAGATTAACAGGCTAAACTCCACCCCTACATTTCAATCATAAAATTAACATAAGCACATGACTGCCACAGTCATGAATAAACACCAACTGTAGAGTGCTCTCCCTTGAAACTACAATGATTTAGTTACTAATAGCTTCCATTTGTGAAATTGTCATTCATTCATTCTGTTATGAAAAACCTATTTCACTTGAATGCTACACTAGATTTTATGTTACCTCAGGACCTTTTTTTCATTCTATTTTATTTAATTCTGTTTAATTCACATTTTTAGGGGGCTTCAGTGCCCTCTGGTGATCTTGGGAGCTACCCAGTGCTGCTCCTGAGAGCCGCCGCTGGATTTGAACTGCCAAGCCCGTAGGCTGCAGTCCCGTACTCAACCACTTATGCCACCAAGGCTCAGCCCCTTAATTTACATTTAAAAATATATATTTGGGCTCAATTATAATTTCTGTGTTTATACCCATGCCCTAGCTGATCTTATCATCTATAAACTCTTTAAATGTGAGAAAGTTTCAAAGAGCTCATGGAAACATTATCTTTTACCTTCATTTTTCTTGTGAAAATTTTGAAGCTGCCTCATCTTGTGTCCCATCCTGCCTCTTGTGAAATGACTGCACATGAGCTCTTTAAAGTATCAAAGAGCAAAGATGTCACTTGGAGGACTCAAGTGCTCTGGACCCAAGTTTATGGTCTTTTTATATTGTCTCCTATGCATAGCAATGCTTCATAATGAATAAGGAAGTCCACAGAAGAATCAACGTATTTGAATTATGGTGTTGACAAAGAGTCTTGAAAGCACTACGCACTGCCAGATGAACAAAAAAATCTGTCTTAAAAGAATGACAGCCAGCAGCCTTAGAAGCAAGGATGGCAGGACTTCATCTCTCGTGTTTTGGACAAGTTTTCATGAGATACTGGTTCCTGGAAAAAGTACCTATGCTGGGTCAAGTCCAGTCTCATCAAAAGAGAGGAAACCCTGGCCTCTATGTCCCAGCAATTGTGAGCACAGTGCAAGACCAGGCCAGGTTTCATTCTGTTGTATAGAGAGTTGCTGTGAATCAGAACCAATTTGAGGACACCTGGAAATGATAATCTACCCAATATTCTATATTTTCTCAGCACCTTGTCCTAAGTATCTATTCGGTAGTTTCAAGCTAACATATCTAAAAGAGAAGCTTTGAATTTCTCTCTTTCACCTTTCATTTTTTTCCCCACCAGAATCTTTTCAATAAAGAGTTTTATCTCTCAGCTTTTAAGACAGACAGAGAAGTAGTGGTTGCCTTGTGTTATTCCTCGCACCTCCATATCCATCCATCAGCTAGCCCTCTCTATTTGAAGTGTAAATCAGCAGGATTGCACAAGGTCAGAAGATTTGATGAAATGGAAAAAAAAAAGAATGAAAACTTGAAGAATTGGGTGGCAACAGAGAAATCTATAGCTCTCATGATTTTCACGCGTGCACAAATAGATCAAATACTTAGCAGATAAAAAGTAGATTGAACCTAGAACAAAGAGCACAAATGTAGAGGGTAGAACATGCCTTTCTTCTTGGGAGAAAGAAATGTGTACAGGGAGAGAGATTGAATAGACAGTTTGTTGGAATCTCAGTCTTCCAATCAACTTTGCCACTTTCACTAGTGTCAGTAGAAAAAGAAAGTGAAGGTTCAGAAAAAAAATGGGGCAGCTTCATGTTCTCAGTGAGGTACAGTGCAAGATTATATGCTCAGAATGAGATTTGTGGCTTGACAACAGCGGACGGTTTTGTTCTTTGAAGTACAGTAGCTGCTAGGAGATATCAAAAAGCAATGTCTAAGAAAAATGAGCAGAAAGAAAAACCCACTTTCCCTGGTCTAAAGCCTCAGCTACAGCAGGGGTGTGGTCCTTCAGTCTCAGCTGTGCATCTGCTCTCTCCATGTGATGTCCTTACAGAACAGGGGTTCTGACTGCCTGCAAATGGTCCCTGTAAATCATGTATCAAGATCTCTATGTGGATCACACAGATGATAAATTGATATCGTCTTATGTTTGATATTTAAATTTTTTATATTCATGTTTCCAAAGAGTATTGAGATGTCTTTTGTGATCTATTTTTGTAAATATCCGTGAGTACTGAAAGGATATTGTTTTTAATTTCCTCAGTCTAAATTTATATCTTCAAGTATTTGTTTTTTGTTTATACCTTTGATATACATATTATCAATTTTCCTCTTATACTTGAGAGTTTATGGTTCTGTGCAAATTTTAACCCAGGGCAAAATTATTCTCTATATCCTTTTTGTAATTCATGATTTGTTGGTTTGTTTTTTGAACACCCACGGTATCTGATTAACCTCAATGAAACAGCTTTTGAAAAACATGCATATGTAATCAAATTGCTTATTGCATAATTTGTATTGTTCCAACAAATTTGCAGGAAATGTCTTCCTTGTTACTATCATTATTGGTTTGTTCATAAGTATTTCTTAGATGAAAACATACGTAGTCTTTACTTCTATAGCTAATTTTATTTCTGTAAAATTTATTATAAAGAATATTAATTTAGTGTATTAGATTACATACTTAACCTGTCAGACTTTCCTATTGCTGAAGATATATTCAAAGCAATGTAAGATATCCTTTCTGTGATTGTAATACATTGAATTGTATTACATTGTAATACATTGTGATTGAAGACAACAGTCTTCAAGAATAAAGATGTTTGTTTTAGGAAATATATTTGCTTGATTTTGGGGGGGGGGGCATCACTGTCCTCCGGTGGTGGGAGTAGGAGGCCCAGCCCCACTGCTGGAATTGAACCTCCGTCCCAGTGGGCCACAGTCCCGCGCACCACCACTACGCCACCCGAGCTCAGCCCATATTTGCTTGATTTTAATATACAAAATATTTTAACATATTTACTCAAGGTATATACTGAATGCTAGGGACACAAAATTTTAAAATAACTATAAATACTACCTGAAACAAGATTCCCTTGGTTTTCTTTCCTTTTTTCTTTTTGAAATCCTTTTTTTGTGGGCTCATACAACTCTTATCACAGCCCATAGACAAGTCAGTTGTGTGTCGAGCGTATGTGTACATCCGCTGCCCTCATCATCCTTATAGCATATGGTTTCTATCTAAGTCCTTGGCATCGGCTCCTCATTTTCCCCTCTCTTCCTGCTCCACTTCCCCATAAATCCTTGATAATTTATAAATTATTATTACTTTGTCATATCTTACACTGTCCGATGTCTTCCTTCACCCACATCACCATTGCCCATATCCCAGAGAGAAGATTATATGTAGGACCTTATAATTGCTTCCCCCTTTCTAGCCCACCTGTTTTTCTGGCGCATGATTTTTCGATAAAGAACATAATTTTGAAGTGGTGTGTGAATGGTGAGATGAAGCATGCATAACACATGAAAATGAGAAGCTTGCTTTATATTATTCTGAAAGGAAAAAATATAAACTAGTTCCATGAACATGGGTAGGATTAGTTGGCTGAAATAATTTTATATATGTTAAAATGGACTTACAAATGTAACACAACCCTGGACTCAGGTTCTTAAAAGGCATTGCAATAAGAAGAGGGAACCTAGTCTGTTTGGAAAATTTGTCCAATTTAAGATGTGTAATTGTTTCAGAGATTAGGCACAAAAGGGCTGTGTATTTCTTCTTAGAGGGCAGAAGAGGCCAGTTTGGAAAGGGTAGGGGATGTGGGTAGAGAGTGAGCAGTTTGTTTGACTCCAGATTGGAAAATGGTTTGTCCTTTGGTAGATATATTTTGGAAGGGCCTTTGAGGAAGAGTCGTGTGCTGCCTTCGACTGTGGGGAGAGGATCTGGGAGGAGGAGAGAGGCTTCCTTAAAGGTCGCAGGCACCTTGTCCAGTTTGATCTGTGGACACAGCTCCTTATTGACCTTGGAAATTTGTGAAGTTCTGAGGCAGCCCTGGTAGCATGATGGGTGCAAATCGGGCTGCTCACTGTGGGTCCAGCCTTGGGAGCCCGGCAGCTGCTCCATGCAGAGGGGCATCGGCTGGGACACCGAGCAGTTGCACACTGTCCTTTTGGGGTAATCAGAGTTGGAATCAACTCGATGACAGTGAAGGTGGCCTTTCTGGCTGAGTGCCTGGCCATGTCATACTTAACACACAACAGGGGATCCTGAGTAACAGAGTCCTTTAGTGAAGGGTGTTTCTTTGCAGCAACTATTTCCATAATTCAAGATAGTGGAAGTATATTTTTAACCATTAGTCATTTTGAGGATCCCGGGAGTAGAGCAAAGTTTCACACAGGACTAGAGCAACATCCAGAAGGTAAAGAATACAATGAGATTTTTAAAAAAATCATTCTATTGGTGGCTCCTGCAGCTCTTAGCACAATCAGTGTATATATCTATTGTATGCAAACCACATTTGTACGTTTGTTGCCATCATCATTCTACACAATGAGATGTTTTAGGTGAAGTGTTCTGGCTGCGCTGAAGGAAAGATTGTAGAAACCCTGAAGGGAGGAGGCCAAGCAAAATGAAGATCGTCAGAGTGTCCCTAAAGGCAATGAGGTGGGGGGGGGGGAGAGTATGGGGAGGGGGGCACCCAGGATCATCCACAGGCATATAATGGCAGAGAGAAGAACAAGAACAAAGCGTGAAAGGATGATTTTCTAGTGCAAATATTTAAGAGTCCTGCTTTAGAAGATTAGTTCTTCTCCTTTCTCACTCTCCCTTCTCTGCCTACAACTACAGGCCTTAATACCAGATGTTCTGAACTTAGGGAAACTATATGAGCTGTTTCCTTTAAGGGCTGTGTTAAAAGCTGATGAAATGCATGCTTAATCTCTCTCCATCAAAATGTTCTTTTTCACAGAAACAAGAACTATAATGTTACTACAATACTCATTGAAGGAGGGTATGAGCAGAGGCCTGAAGTCCATCCACTACCTCAGTGTAGTGCCATATAGATATAAGTACCTATGGCAATACCTCTATTTTTTTTGGGGGGCGGTGGGGGCAATCACTGCTCTCCGGCGGTGGGAGTAGGAGGTCCAGCCCCACTGCTGGAATTGAACCTCTGTCCCAGTGGGCCGCAGTCCTGCACACAACCACTACGCCACTGGGGCTCAGCCCCAATACCTCTATTTTTATGAAGTGGTATATTTACATATATCCACATCAATGCTTATACCTCTATCCATAACTTTGCTTCCTAGATCATTACTCTGTTCTTTCATCTTCCCCCTGTCCCACCACCAGGCTGCCCTACTTCCGACTCTTAGTAATTCCTCTCAGCTAGATTGCGGTTTCTCCTACACACCCAGGATCTCTGTTTCCTCCTTGTTGTTGAGTTTAATTCCCTAGTTGTTCCCCTGTCTATGGCATTGTTTGCTCATCGCGCCTTTCCCCCTATCTCCATCTTCCCCAAGTTCCTTGGGACTGTCGCCCCCGTTGCTTTCTTCTCGAGTGTCAAGCAAAGTGAAATACCTTATTAAACGGTGGGAATTTAGAAGCCAAGATCAAAATTTAATGCTTATATTAACACTTTGCATAGAGAGATTAACTGAATATTAGACAGTACGCATTTTGTAATGATTTTGCTTTAAACCACAAAATTTTTTAAATCTAAGACTATGATCACATCAGATTAGCAGCCAGCCTCTTATTATAGTCTTTTAAAGAGAGTCTAACATTTTTGCCTAAGAAAATATAACCTGAGTCATGGGTTCCCATAAATTCTCACTAACAGAGAGGATCATTTGTATATCAAGGTAGCTGAAGAAATCATTAAGACAGGTCTAAAAAAATAGAGTGCTATGTGAACAATCAGCTCAAAAGAGGAGAGAGCATATTGTGATGAAGAAAAAGTTAGGATAAAATGTGGAGAAAATATCACTTCGTAAAGTCTACGGCTCAAATGGCTATGTCTAAATTAGTGATTTTTATTCTATTCAAATAAAATTTCACAACCCACACAACTGTTGTTCATATTTAGCAGTCTTTTGCTTTGTATGATGTTTTAAAAAGCATTTCATCAGGGCCCTTACAGCACTTTTCACAATCCACACATCCATTATGCCAGGGACATTTGTACATATGTTGTCATCATCATTTTCAGGACATTTTCTTTGTACTTGAGCCCTTGATATCAACCCCTCATTTTCCTCTTACCCCGATCTCCCTCTCTCATGAGCCTTTGATAATTTATGGACTCCCCCCCCCCCCACTCCATGTTTCACATCAGGGATGTCAAACTCAATTAAAGTGAGAAACTTTGATTTTGTGATTTTATTCATCCTCAGTAGTTAAAGGGTTAACAAGGGAATTGTGTGTGCAGTATTGCCTGGAACCCCCTAAGCACTGTTTTCTTCATTACAACTTTTTTTTCTATTTTCATTTTATTTCAGACCTCGGTGGGCCACAAAAAATTACCTTGTGGCCCACAGGCTGCCAGTTTGACACCCCTATCTTACAACAACCACTGTTGCCTTTCACCCACTTTTCTGTTGCCCACCCCCCTAAGAAGGGATTATATATAGATCACTGTGATCCATTCTCCTTTTCTCCTTGCACCTTCCCCTTCCCCTTCTTGTATCTCTATTCTCATTATGGGTTCTGAGGGTTTTATCTCTCCTGAGGTTCCTATGTTGCGAGCTCTTGTCTATAGCAGTGTACATGCTCTGGTCTAGTCAGATTTGTAAGGTAGAATTGGGATCATGATAGTGGGGAAAATGAAGCATTAAAGAACTAGAGCAGTGGTTCTCAGAATGTGGGTCGCAACCTCTATGTTGGTCAAATGACCCTTTCAGAGGGGTTGCCTAGTTCAATAACAGTAACAAGATTAAAGTTATAAAGTAACAATGAAAATAATTTTATAATTGGCGGATCACTACAACTATGAAAGGGTCACAGCATTAAGAAAGTTGCAAACCACTGAATTAGAGGAAAGTTGTATATTTCATCAGTGCTATACGGTACCCTGACTGGCTCATGTTTTCCTTGTGACCCTTTGTGAGGGAATGTCCAGTTGACTACAGATGGGCTTTGGCTCTCCACTCTGCACCCCCCTCCTTCACATTGATATAATTTTTCTTTTGTTCTGAGTCTCTGATACCTGAAATCAGATCCCTTCGGCACCTTGTGATCATACAGGCTGATGTGCTTCTTCTGTACAGGCTTTGTTGCTTCTGAGTTAGATGGCTACTTGTTTACCTTTAAGACTTTAAGACCCCAGACACTATATCTTTTGATAGCTGGGCACCATCAGCTTTCTTCACCACCTTTGCTTATGCACACATTTTGTCTTTAGCAATCCTGTTGGGAAGGTAGGCATCACAGAATTTCAGATTTTTAGAAAAAAGTTTTCTTGTGTTGAGAGAGTACTTGAGTCAAGTTCCAATGTCCCTCTGTTACCTTAATATTTGATATATAAATATAAGTACATAGATCTATTTCCCTATCATTATATTTAAAAATATACATATCTGTATTTAGATCTTTATAAATGTCCTTTGCCTCCTAGTTCTTTCCTCTATTGCCTTTTACTTTCCTCTTGTTAGGCTATCAGGTGTGCCTTCATTTGGTTTTCAGTAATTCCTCTGGTTACATCGCCCTTGATTAAGCCCCATCAAGTAGCCCACACCCTTTTCTTCATTGATTTTTTAGATCATTTTTTGTTCTTTTGTCCCCAGGTTGGTTAGCACCCCACTTCCTTTCTTCCACCTCCCCTCTCTTTTGTCCCCTGGCACTGTCCTGTTGTTTTCTTCTCCAAAACGTTTATCCTGCCTTTCTTATGTAGATAGACATGCAGAAACAATAGTAAGTGCAAAAACAAGACAAAGCCAAGCATTGCAACAGAGAAAGACAAAACAAAGCAATGACAAAAAGGAAACGCCCATAGTTCAGGTCTGTTTGTTGATATTTCAGTATGTTTTCCAGTCAAGTCTGATGGGGTGCAATGCTCTGTCCCCTGTATTTTTGACATTTCCTGGGAGCTTTATTTCTTTGTTCCCCTTGCTGCTCTATTTCTTTGCATAATGTATTTTCTATGATTATTATTTTACATTAAAGTTCTGTAACTACCTCTCCAGGTACTTTCCCACAGCGCTAAGACTCGGAAACTTGCTTTTCAGCATAGAGGAGCGAAAGTGAGCAGAGGAAATAAGTAGTGAGTGAAGAGATGAGCTGAGGATTTCAGAGAACAGATCCGGAAGACAAACTA
This sequence comes from Nesogale talazaci, assembly GCA_004026705.1. Taxonomy (NCBI): domain Eukaryota; kingdom Metazoa; phylum Chordata; class Mammalia; order Afrosoricida; family Tenrecidae; genus Nesogale; species Nesogale talazaci. The sequence goes on from PVJH01007249.1 coordinate 79,818, forward strand.
TCATACAGAAATGCACAAAGACCGGGAGTCTGAAAAACCAAACTGAAGCACATCGTTGGCTTTCTCAGGTTAAATGAAGAGATTAAACGATTTAAGTATAGAGCTGAAGTATAAATAAGCTGCTGAGTGACACACAGTATTGAAATATAAGAGGTCGGTAGAAGCAGTAGACTAGCTGATAGAATCGGTCAGTGCTCAGCAAGTTCAGGAGTGAGCACCTGCTCGGGACTGTGAGCACTGCTGTGTCGGTGAAGAAGGGCAGGGATAAGGATGCCCAGAGGACGGATTTTGCATGGTCAATACTTGGTTGCAATGAATCTTGAAATAGCTTTGAGCTGCCAGAAGAACAAACAAAAAAGTTTAGCCCAAACACTCTCAAAACATCAAGTTTGGCTAGAATCTGTCTCATGGTGTCAGGAGAGACAAATCCTAGGAGTAAGGCTGTATGCCTGGGAAAGTAGAGGCTCAGCCCCAAAAGGAAAGACCCACAGAGATAGATTGATGCCATGGCTGTAACAATGGGCTCGACCCTAGCCATGATTGTGAGGAATGGCTGTGTATTGTTTTGTTGGTGTCGTAAGGTTGCTGTGGGTCTGTGGCAGTCATCTGCTTATGTTAATTTTTTAATAGAAACGTAGGGGTGGAGTGTGGCCTGTTAATCAGGAGAAAGCCACTGAGTAGCTGATGAGGCCTCTGTGTGAGCATGGCTTTCACCTGAGACTCCTGGGAAATCTCGCGGTATTTCTCTCGTGAAGGTGAGAAGCTATCTTCCCCTGTTTTGGGAGTTAGTTTCAGAGATGATTAACCACAGGCAACACAAGATGCAGCCTCTGAGAAGGTGGAGGAGCCAGCGGAGAGACCACTCGGCTTTGCCCTGATGAAGACAGACCTCTGAAGCTGGAGTGGCATGCTGTTGATGGACCTGAGCCCTGGAAGCGAGGAGCCGTGGGGAGACCCCTGCCAGCGCCAGAATTCTGCACCCACTGACTTGTGACTTCCTGAGTCAGAAGCAGATTTTATATATTGACTTCGGGCATATGGGTTATTATTGGACTTATGACTTTGCACTGGACTGGATTGGGATGCTTTCTTAGGGTCACATTTCTTTTGTATATAAACCCTTTCCTTATACCTATATGCATGTCTCTGAAATTTGCTCCTCTTGTCTACCTGGACTAACACAGGGTCAAAACCTACAATTTCTCTTTCATAATACTTCTCTCAATACTCAGAGTGCCATCCCTGCTCTCTCGCAAATGGCCACAAAGTAAAGCTCAAAATGCAGGCAGAGCAAGGAGAGGGGACAGAAAGACGAAGATGGAGGAGGAGTGTTGTGACATAGTTTAAAGTGCAACCAAGAGCAGGAAATAGTGTGTACATATTGTTAAATGGAAAATTAATTTGTTCTATAAATTTGCACCTAAACCACAAAATCTTGAGTGCCATATTCTTAGGAACAAAGACCATGTCATGTTTATTTTTAATCTCCCAATCCTTGCGTAATGAATAGCATATAGTATGAAATCAAAATTTTCCTGATGAAAATCCAAAGGATGTTTCCTGAATATATTCCTATAAGACATAGGTCAGTATTGCCAAGAATGAAACCAACCACATAGTGGGCAGTTTGAAACCACCCGCCCTTCATGGGGGAAAGATGAGGCTTTCTACTTCCTTAAACAATTAACATTCTTGGAAACTCATACGGACAGTCTACTCTCCCCCCAAAATTGTTAATTTGACTCATTGGCAGGGAGTTTGGTTTTGGATTTGATTATATCCTACATTAAAGTTTCAGAGAACGTTAATGCCATTGAAAAGTATTAGAAATTCATATATTTTTAAAATTTTTTGTTTTTAGGCATCACTGCCCTCTGGTGGTGGGAGTAGGAGGCCCAGCCTTTGCACTTGTGGAGCCGCTGCTGGAATTGAACCTCCATCCCAGTGGGCTGCAGTCCCACATACAACCACTAAGCCACCAGGGCTCAGTCAAAAATTCATATTCTGTGTAACTCATCTCACATGGTCTCCCCTTTTGAGAATGTGGAATTTCACAGATTATGTTCTTTAGCTTTCTTGGCTTGTTAGCTAATACTGATACACAAATGTTTGACCCCCCGAAAATCTCAGTCTTAAAATAAAAGAAAGGATATTATAAGATTTCTTTCGACTGAGAAAGTTACACCGAGAACATTTGCAGCATATATCGATAAAGGCAAGAAAATTACCAATAAATGAACTTTACTCATCGAAGAAAATAAAATCATGTAGTGAGCATAATGGTTGCATGTTGGACTCGGGGCAAGGTCAGCAGTTAGAGACCACCAGTTGCTCCTCTGAAGAGCAGGCTTTGCGCTCTGTAAAGAGAGACAGGCTTGGAAACCCCCCAGGGCACATCTCCCCTGCCCAAAGGGGCGCTGTGAGTCAGTCTGGACTGGATGGCAGTGAACTGAGTGTGGAATGAAGATGCACCAGTAATCTGCTGCTTTAGAGAAATACTCAACAACCGGAATAAGGTCATGCAGGGTCTAAAATTGTCTCACATTTACAGATGCTTTTCTAAATTATGTATTAAAAACATCCCAAAGTTTTTAAAGCACAGATTTTAATATTTATATTGTAACTAATTTTTCTAGGCAAAATGAAGTTTCTAAAATTCTTTTAGCTTTCAGAGTCATGGTTGCGTTTTCTTCCTCATTATAAGTGGTATTTTCCCAGTTTTTTTTTGTTTGTTTGTTTGTTTGTTTTCATGTTTGATAATTGGTGATAGTGACTTTTACCTCAGTGGGTACAGAATAATTTTTTTATAGTGTTAAGGATTAATTTACATTATATGGAAATATTTTAATCCTTTTCAGTCCTGTTTTTAAGTAGTTTTTTTTTTTTTTTTGGCATCACTGCTCTCCGGTGGGAGTAGGAGGCCCAGCCCCACTGCTGGAATTGAACCTCCGTCCCAGTCGGCCACAGTCCCGCGCACAACCACTACGACACTGGGGCTCAGCCCAGTAGTTGCTTTTAAAAGAGCAACATTTGTAGGATTTGTTTTCCCATTAGTAAGCACTTTGACATAAGTAAGTCATGTAAACCACTGAAATTCACCTGTTCATTAAAATAATAATTAGAAAACCTAAAATATTAATACATTGATCCTAGATTTTCACTGAACCTCAAGCACTAATGTGCTTTATTTTATGAAAAAGCCAATGAAAAATTTTTCTAGGCAATATTTGTATTTCGAATATACATGATAATAATTTTGGTATTTTCATTATTAAAGTGGATTCTCTACCTATTTTAGAGGAACATAGTGGTCACATGTTAGGCTGCTAAGTGCAAGATCAGCAGTGACATAGTATAAAGAATAAAACATGTGCTGAATAACAGTAGGGTTATGGCATTATCTACAACATGATATCGTTAGCAGTGGCTCAGTGATAATATTTTAAAATCCAGTTGACTTTAAATTCTTTTGTAGAAATGTATGGAGAAAAAAATCAGTAATGTCACTGCAATAATCCTTTCTTTGCTGCAGAATGTTGGGTTAATTGGTGTGCTTTTATTGGCATGTAGATTGGTAAGAGTAGGATGGTAAAGATTAATAAACTAAAATTTCAACTTATGTAGCAATAAGACTCCTCAAATGAAAATAGAATATTAAAGTGATCTTATTGTTTTGATCAATATGGTTATATAGTTTGAATTTAAATTTTTACATGGTTTTTGCAGTTTTTCATTTAATAATTACAAGAAATGTATGAAATCCATGTGATTTAAAAAAGTAAATGTTAAACATTTAGAGGACCATGTATTTACTCTATTTAATGCTGTCCTTTTATCTTTTTTGGGGGGGGGCATCGCTGCTCTCCGGTGGTGGGAGTAGGAGGCCCAGCCCCACTGTTGGAATTGAACCTCCGTCCCAGTGGGCCGCAGTTCCACGCACAACCAGTAAACCACCGGGGCTCAACCCTTAAATCTTTTTTTTTTTTGTCCTTTTATCTTTATATAAATTAGAAAGTATCTTAAGAAAACACTTTAAATTTACGGCTTTTAATCTAAATGGATTGTAGATTTCAATATTTTAATGTAAAAGCCTGCAGAGTTTAGTGGTTACCTTGTTAAATAGAGCTATAGTATGCTTTGTTTTGTTTTTTTTCCAGAAACTTATAACTGCTAACTTATTTATCTGTACAAGTTTTTTGAGGATCCTGATTACCACTTGGGCTACTCACCACAAAGGGAAGATTTTAAACCACAGCATCTTCTTGGGAGGAAGATAGTGAAGAGTGTCAGGATCGGAAACCCCCAGGGCCAGTTCCACCCTCCTGTGCACGGTCGCAACGAGTCAGACTCCAGTCAGCCACAGCGTGGGGTTTCGCGTGTCTATATAAAGTAGGAACGAGGGTGCCTAATAGGTCATATGGATAAGATGAAGTAGAAATCAGATACAAATAAAATCATGTGATTGACAAGCATTCAGTTCTTCAGTGCCACCAATGCTTATCAAGTAATATTTCAGGTGCTGAGAGGATATAGCAGTGAACAAAATAGATCAAGACATCCATGTCCTCCTAGTGCATGTTATGTACTTGAAACATGTATGCTTGTTTCTCATACACCTCCCCCCCCACCCGAGAATTACCCTTAAATTCACTCTGACTCATGGTGACCTTAGGTCTACAGAAAAGGCTCTTTTCCAACCTGGCATCGTCTTCATAGTCCCCACCATATCTGGATCCATTATGGCTACTCTGCCATTCTTTTCAGCCAGGGTCTTTCTTATGGCCTCTTGGTTTTCTGCACTCCTTTGGCTAAAGGGATCTAGCAACTGATCCCTCTTGTAGAAGTATCTCAACAAATGAGTTGGACAAGGTGCTGCTGTTTACATGGACTATTCATTGTCTCAGTTTTGGAAATAGACCCCTAGACCTTTGTTCCTAGTCTGCTATAGTCTGGATGTTCCCCTGAAATCCACTGAAATAGCTTTCCCTGCTGGTGCTTGAAATACCCGTTTTCAGAATCAGAGCAGCATATGTGGTTATGCAGAGCACAGCATGGCAAACTGACAGGTTGGTGAGTGTGTGTGTGTGTGTTTTTGTACATGTAGAGTTTGGATGTGGTCTTTTTATGTAACTGTGGATGCAATGCTGAGAAGCCTCTTAACTAACTAACTTATATATAAATGAATTGTAGATTTCAACAATATTATATATAGTTGTTTTAGCTAGCGGTGCTACTCTAGTGAAAATAAGCAGATGTTTTTAACAAAATGAAAATTATTCTCTCACAATTTAGGAAATTAGAAGTCTGACTTCACAGCATTGGCACCAGGAAAGACACTCTTTCTTCTGTTGGCTCTGGATGAAAGTCCTTGTCTCTTCAGCTTCCATTTCCTGGGTCTTTGGAGGTTTCCTTATGTCCTCCCATCTATTTTACCCCTCTTCTTCTCTGCTCACGTGTTACATCTCCAAAGAGATTGCTCAAAATACCCTACACAAACCCTTCCATTGATTATATTTTGATATAACAAAACAACCATTCCCAAGTGAGATTTTAACTATAGAAGTAGGTTTATAATACAAGGAACAGAATTAAATGCATGGCTATAGTATACATTGGATAGTATATACCGTATGCATTTATGTATAAGCTTTTTCAGCACAATTTTAATGCAGCTTTTGTGATTAAATTGGGTGCCTTGGCTGATATTCGGGTTGACTTATACTCAAGTATATACGATATATATATTATATATACATATTGTGAAAGCATACACAAACACGTATGTGGTTGTGGGGTTTCTTAGGGCAATTAACAGGGGATCGTTCAGGAGAGAAAAGCCTAGGACACAGCATGTTCAGTCAGGGCATTTTCTTCTTAGCCTCACTGGCAAGCCTCTTCATAGGCAAGCCTGCTTGGCCTGGCCTCTGCCCTACTTTGGATATGTTAGACAACTCATCTATAGATGCCAATGAATGCCCAAAGGACTGACCACTCCTCTGTATGCCTCAGCCCAAAGACATTCAATTCCAATGCCAATAGTCTGCAAAGTCCAATTCCCTCAATTAAGTGTCCAGAAGAACCCTAGTCTTGTGCCTCAAAGAGTTCAGTATTACTGGCTTTGTGGGCTTGTAGATCTGTTCCTCTATTGCAGGCGTTGGCTTCTAATTCTGCTATTGCTGCATTTCCCCGGCTCCTCTGGTATCTCCTGCATCACTGCATTTCAATGTGCAAGAAGAATCGCAGAGTTCAATAGATGCTCCCCACTCCTGGGTCTTTTTTCTGGTCATGAAATCCTCCCCACCTTCCTGTTTCTGAGATGATTCATTTTATACCCAGCAGGATGACAAGGACAGTTACCACTGTTAGCAGTCACTCACAACTAAATCTTTTTTTCTTGGGGGGGGGGCATCACTGCCCTCTGGTGGTCTTGAGAGCTACCCAGCCTTGCTCCTGGAGAGCTGTTGCTGGATTTGAACCGCCAAGCCTGTGGGCCGCAGTCCCGCACTCAACCATTACACCACCGGCTCTCTCTCAGCCTTTCAATCTTATAATCCCATCCGCTTACCCTCCTACCCAGCTCGATTGGGAAAACAGGCCATTTGGTGGCAGTGACAGTGGCTAGGGCGAATGCACTGTATTGAACAATTTCTTGCATTGCAGCTACTGAGAAGTTAAATGGCATGAATGTAAGTTTGACTATTGAATCATGCAAACCAAGCACCATTTCATACTTGGGTGAGTTGTTCTAATGAGTGGGAAGCAAAGTCTTAATTTGTGTATCTTCCAAAGGCCATGTTAGAAGAGGAATATGGTACATAAGATAGACACAGCTCTTTCAAGTAATTTGAAGGGAAGAAAAAATAAGATTTTCATTAGTGTGTCTATCAATAAGAAATAGAAAATGAAATCTAAATGCTGGGTTCGGTAGTTGGTGCCACCTGAGTAGTGTAGTGTAAATTTTTTTCTTTTTTTCCTCAATAAAACATGGCCATGATCAGAAAGAGAGAATGGAAGAGAAAGAATTGAAAATTTGATTGAGGGGAGTATGTTTAAATAGAGATCTAAAAGTGTGTTCCTTGAATTAATAGCATCAGCATTGAGACTATTAGAAATGCAAATTCCCTGGCCTTACCTAGAGTTTCTAAATCAAAAAAGCTCTGAGACTGGGATTCAGCAATCAGTGATATAGCAAACCACCAGATGATTGTAATGCACAATGAATGCTGGGAACTGTTTTAAAAGACTGCAAGAATAATGGACTAGAGTTTCCAGGAATATTTAAAAGTACTTGAAGTTAAAAGTGAAGCTTTTAAAGTCAAATCTATGCGTGCGGATTTTGTGTCTAAGAATTCATTCCCAGCTATATGGGCAGAGATAAACTGTCTCTGGATACTTGAGAACAAATGAAAGCAATAGGTTCTAGAAGAAACAAGTAGGAGCACAGACTTTGGAAACACTGGCTAGAAACAAAGTAATTGACTATATAAATTGACCAAAAATTATGCCTGGAAATGAAGATAAATAATAATGTGTTGAGACGAACGGGTGACAGCTAAAACATAGGGGAATCAATGGATGCAGTTTTAAGAATTCGTCTTGGTGAGCAGACTAGTCTGACACCCCGGTTTGTGATCACTGATCGCAGTTCATGATGGTTTTTCAGGAGAAAGTACTAGTGAATTTTTGAGTCTGGGAGTGAGATTGATCAAAGATCCCTTACAAGTGCTGGGACTTTGGGGCAACAGTGGGCATCACAAGCGAGAGGAAGTCTTATCCTCTTGGGCTCTGAAGAAAGATATCAGTAGATTATGGCTCTCATACTAAGTACATAGGTTTCTTTGAATTTTATTGATGAAGGCCTCGGGGTTATTAAGAGGGCGGGTTATTCAAAAGTTTTATTTTATGTGCTTGATTTTAAGCTAGTAAGTGAGAAAATGTAAGCTATTGAAAGAATAACTTAATATTTTAATTTCTACATGGAGCTTAGAATTACTCTGAAATATACCTGTAGAGCTAGCCTTTTAGTAAATTAATTAGCAGTGAGATACCACCTTGCCATCAATCCTTGTCAGAGAAGAAAACAAACAAAAGCAACCAATTTCAACAGTCCAATAAAATAAACATTTTCATTGCCTATACATATAGATGACCATGCATTTCATGTTTACGTTTCATTTTAATATTTCCCTGAGAGCTTAATATGACGATTCTCTGCGTGTCTGAGGAAATGCGAGCAGAATCTTTCATCATTGTTATGCGTTCGGGCATGAAGGCCATTGGCAGATTAAAATTGAAACGTCTCCGTTAGACACCCACCTCAGCCCGTGCCGTTCTCTAGCGAACAATCTCTCTTCCGAAGTGCAGCCCTCACGTTAGCGTCAAGCTCAGGACGGATGCGGAGGAGAACCTCGGACCAGTGCACGCTGCGTGCACGCAAAAGAGCACAGGAGCCGCAGCTCGGCTTTCATGCCACATCCACCGCAGTAAAAGAAGACAGGGTGCCACATGCTTCCCTCGGCCACCTGACCCCCAGAGCAGCCCTACGGATAGCTTTCTCCCCCTTCCGTCACTGACCACCGCGACTCCCGCAACACTCGCCCCTCTGACCTGCGTCCTAGGTAACTCCCCAGTTTTAAAGAAAGTGCGTTTGAGGGACTTAGAAGAGTAAGTTTCTCCTAAAAGCAATGCATAAAATATTTCACTTTATCACAGCTGCTAGTGACAGCGTAAAAGTTGGTAATTCCTGACCATTAAACTTAGAGAGGAGCAGCGTTAGCGCCTCAGACCCCCACAGGAACAGGTCTACACTCCTCTGTAGAGCTACTTTGAATAGGAATCGACTTGGTGGTCATGAGTTTGAGGTTTCAGGTGCACACAATTAGTGATAGGCGGACCATAGAGGAAAAGGCACAGCTTTTGGAGGAATTTCCCTTGATATTTAATATGTTCGTACTCTTCATAATATTGCTTATTTGTGTTAACTCTGGTCTGCCCTTTGGGACAGTTCCGTGTATTGTTTGTAAAAATTTAATACATTTTAAGAAAAGACTTCATGTTTGAGTTTCCCTAGCACAATAATCCATCATTTTAAAGAATATATATATTTTGTGTTATTTTTATAGGCTCTAAAGTGTGACTGACTCTCACGTCATTTTGACCGATCCTCACCATGAACCGTGCTTTTAGCAGGAAGAAAGGTACGTGTGCGCCTTGTAATGGACCTGGAGGTAATTCAATATTATTAGGAAAGCCAAGCTATGATCTGAAGGAATCTACTTTTCCAACTATCCAACCAGATTTCTCAGAAGTGACGTTAGACTAGAGCAACACACATCTGGAAACCTTGCTAATTGACCCTTTTGGTTAGCAGCCATATGAAACTTATTTAACTCCCTAGTGTAAAAAAATGTGTGCGTGACTTAGAAGAGTACTTTTTCTAGTAATACCCTTGATACACAGGGCTAAGTGATATATAGTGCTAAGCAATATATATAGTGCTTATATTTATAAGCAATTTTTTTGACCTTTTGTAAAGAATTAAGGGACCTGAGGTCTAGTTTTAATTTGACCCTTTGTAGCCACATCATATGAAATTCTTCAGACCTTAAATTAACAATGGTAAAACTGTATGAACAGGTGCATGACAAGTATGTGCATGCTTTGTGTTTGATTCAATACTATACTGCTGAGTATCGCTGAGAGATGAATGAAGCCAAAATAAGTGTATTGCTAACTTCAGGTAGGAATTGAAAAGAATTGTAAAAATAGGATATCAAAATTACCGATTGAGGAATGAATCAGCTAGTTACATGTAATTTTTTTAAAGGAGCAAGACAACAATGCATTGAAAAGATACTTCTCGAGAGACTAGTAGAAACGCATGCGTTTTTTTTCTCCTTCCTTTCTAGCGTGGTGGAGTCAAAATAATAGATCTGTCATTCTGGAAAGATCTCTAGAGTGGACACAGGGTTCTTTTTTGTTTCTTATGCTGCCAAAGAAAATGCTTAAACAATGCTAATCAAGTTAGTAGATGATCGAAAGTGGGAAGGGATAATCTATGTAATTGAATTGGCCACATGTGTGGAAAAATGACAAGTTACATCAAGTTCAACTTTGTAAGCTTAATTAGTAATTAAAAACCAAAAAACGTTGCTTCATTTTTACTCAGTTTTGACTGTCAGTAACGCCACGAGTGTATTAGGTCTCGTAGGTTGCCAAACATAGTCAGCAATAACAATAACAAAGGTGGCTAGGGAAAACCATATGAGTACAAGTGGAATGCTGTCTGACGTAGGGCTGAAAAATTAGCCCTGAGGGCTGAAAGGCATCAAAGTATGATCAGGGAAAAGCTGCCTCCTCCAAGCAGGATGGATTCTAATGACCTGAATGGAATACATCTTCTAAAACCTTCATATCCGGATGTGGCCAAACAGTCCAGAAAATCTAAACACCTTTGTTATTTTTATGGTAATCTTATTTTAAAGTTACCCATAGGAAACGGCTGAAAAGAATGTCAGCACTGTGACTATCAAAGATTGCAGTGCATTCTCTAGTATACGAGGAGCAAACACTCAAGAACCAGGAAGCAGAATAGTCTCTTCACATTCTCATGGACACATTGGCCCTCGCCTCGATCAGAAGAATGGAATTATGACCTGACCCAAAGTCATGCAGCAGGGAGATGAGTGATGAGTCCCATGATGTAGTTATCATCATTACCTTTCAGTGCTGTGTTAGTTTAGAAGAAACAAATTGACATGTATGATTTTGGCATGCATGATCTTTGATTTAATGTGAAAAAAGTCCCAAACCAAACGAAACAGATTATAAAACTACTCAGACAAAAAGTTGTCTGTTTGAAGTCAGAGGCTCTTATAAGTGTTTCTCTTTAAACAACCTCCCTCAATGAGAGACAAAATTGGCTCATGAAATTAAGGTATAGAATTTAGTATCAACTTCTTACATAAGTTACAATATTGATTAAGAATTTCCTGTTAAGGATATTTAGTCTTTGAATTGACAGATGGTCAAACATTTGAATGGGGTACAGATGACTAAAGTTCATAGTAGCAGTTTAGCGAAGTCTTTAAGACACTGTTCAAGTTGGGGAAACTAGGACTTGGTATATTCATTTTACTGAAGAAAAGGTATTCTGACATGACATTTGATGGTATTAACTAGTGTCTTATTTAAAATACATACCAAAAGTGGTATTTCTTCTTTATTTTCTTTTCTAGTAACAGCATGTAGAATTACTTCCAATAGTTTGTGGAGTTATTTCTATTAAAATTTAAAAAGTTTTAAAAACTACATCCAATTATCTTATTTAGAACTCTTCTGTACCTTCTCCTTAAAATATGATAATTCTCTATACCATGGCCTTACTGTTCAATTCCACATGTCTAATTTATTATTTGTTTGATAGCTGTTGAGTGGTATTTTGTTAAGAAATCTCCAGAGTTGGACAGTAATTCAAGAAAATAGCACTTATAAATGCAAATATATATATATGACATAGAAGCACATTAGAGTATAATCATTGGGAAAATTAGACAGATTTAGAGAACTGAGAAGCAGAATCACCTATTATTTTCTGCATTGCTTCATTCACTTGAAATTTCTTTTCATTTCAAATTTATTTTTTTATTTTTTGGGGGCATCACTGCTCTTGGTGGTGGGAGTAGGAGGCCCAGCCTCACTGCTGGAATTGAACCTCCGTCCCAGTGGGCCACAATCCCGCGCACAACCACTACGCCACCGGGGCTCAGCCCTCAAATTTATTTTTAAAGTGTAATTATTAAATATCCATATTGCAAAGTTGTTAATCAATACTACTCTAAAGTAAGAAGTTGATAATAGATGGAATACCTAAATTTCATGAATCATTCTTAACTCTTATTGACTGAGGTTGTTAAAAATGAAAAACATACTAGGGCTTCTGCCTTTGGCTTTGATCAATATCACTTTTTGTTTTAATTTTAATTTAAAATGGAAAGCTTTAATTTTACAAGAGGATTTTACATACATTGATAATATGGGCTATAGTTAAACCCTTAAAGAATATATAATTAAAGTCAAATTTCTGTTAATAGGCAACATGCGCTGTGTATGACATTCTAAACAGCAAGGTAATCTTCTATCATTAAAAGTTTACCTAATTTTTATTAAATATCCAATTAGCCTAGTGACCATGTACACAGTTTTATTAAATGACCCTGTGCCCTAGAAGCCAAGAGAAAAGAAGTTATCATCTTTAGCCTGAGCAGCTTAAACATGGATGTGTTTTTTCTCTCCCTCTTTGGATTAAGTCTCCAGTTCACAATTTGATCTTTTTTTAACCACATTAGCTGGGTACTCCACTGATTTTGTTTGCATATGCTCTCATGCAGCAGATTTGTTTACAGATTCTAGAAAAATATGGAATATCTCAGAATTGAATTCTTTTGAACTGTTATAATGCTACATAAAATTTAATCCAAAATCATAAAATCAGATTAAATTTTAATGAATGTTTATTTTGTACTTTCGTTGACGAAACTAGTTTGCTCACTGTATTCTCCTTTCATTTTAAAATTGTTTAATAAGTGACCCTGAAACATACATGTAAACAAATATGATTAAACAGTTAAACTAATTATACTTTCTTACCTTTACCTCATCTGTTGACATGTTGATGAGTAGATATCATCATGCAAAGAACTTAGGAATATATGTGCATATTATTTTCATTTTGATTTAAATAAAATCCAAACACTTTATGCTTAGTTTTAGATTTTGTATCCTAAGTGGAAATGTTTACACTATGTTAAGCCCTGGTAATATCACAATAATGAAATCACTGCTCTCACGTGATGCGAAATGCTCTCGCATTTATTCTGTGTGCTTTGAAAGTGAAAGTCTATTGAACCCAGCAGTCAGAGTAATTTGACTCTTGAAATAATTTGAAATGTTGGCATTTCTTGTGGGTGTTGAATAGTGAGCTAGTCATTAGAATTTAATTTGAAGGAAAGGAGACAAACTCTAGAATGCCTACCATCCTGTTTTTGGATGAGTTTACTATCTAACTGCTTTTGTGAGCACTTGATTGTGACCAAAGATGATCAGTTTTCTTCTCCCATCAAGTTTCACTCCCATCTATGTGAATTAGGTAAGAGTCTTATTCTTCTGCTTTCTTTCCACTTGCCAAATTACAAATTAGGATGAATGCAAAAAATATATTTTGTGGATCTTTCTAAAAGATTATAAAGCCATAAGGTATTTTCAGTGCACTCTAGCAGGGTTGTACAGTGAACAGCCATTCCAGCATCAGCACTCAAGGGTGTAGCGTGGATGCCTATGTTCATTATTGAGAAAGTATAGTTCACTCCTTTGGATTTAACCTTGGGGTTATTTTAGCCCCTCCATCAGAGACAGCTGTGTGTAGCCACTCTTTTCTAGGTTACTAGTGGGAGTGTTATCAACTTTCAAATAATGGTGACATCCAGGAGAAAGCAATTATTCCCTGCTCAGGATTGCTACAAAGTGGTATATTCAGACTGTAGTCAGACACCGCATCTTCCTAAGAATTTACACACACCACACACACACAGGAAAGAGCGACAAGAGAAGTTGAATTAGAGGGTAAAAAGTGAAACTGGATATCTGTTCCTTCAGGCCGATCTTTGGTATTTTTACTGCTTGGGTGTACAATATTGTGACTTAGTTTTTGCCATATAGTGTAGGAACAAGTTTATATCCCCAATCAAATTGCAACTTTTTTTCCATTTTTGTTAAAATACACCTTATTATTGAATTAATCATATTACATGAATTTTTATCATATACTAAAGAAAAATAATAAATACAATAAAATTCATACATGAAACAAAACATGTATAAATCTATCAATGTCGATGTTGTTTTGAACCTCTTCCTACAGAAACAGCTCTAAATGGTTACTATGAGATGGGAGTTTTATTTTTCCCCTGTATTTTTTCACAAAACCTTGTGAGTTTAATATCTGTACCCCAAATACATATTGTAAACAAACAAAACTCAAAGCCATCTGTCCATGTTGACTCATAGCGCCTCCATAGGACAGAGTAGAATTGTTACTATGAGTTCTGAGTCTGTAACTCTTACTGGAGTAGAAAACCAAGCCTTTCTCCCGCAGGATGGAGGGTGGTTTAGAACTGCTGACATTGAAGAATTCAATGCAAGGCCTAACAACTACACCACTAGGATTCATATAGATATAGATGTAGATAGATAGATATAGCAGACACCTATCTTCTTAACTGGAAAGTTCTTTTAGAAATAAAAATTTTACTCTTGAATTTTTCAGTACATTTTTCATTAAATTGTGAAATAAAGTCATCCCAAGACTATAAGCCATACTTTCTATCCCTTCATGTTTTTTTCAATTAAAGAATAACAAAGTAATAATATCAAATTAATTCTGTCAAATAATTTTAAGGTGTTTCCAAATTGAATTTTTAAAACAACCTTGTTAGTAATCTAAATTTTTTTATCTCAGCCTTTACCTAGTGTATTTGATGTATTCATCCTTTGATTCTTTTCTGTTTATAATTTTCACTCTAAACTTGCAAGTATCTGTAAAATAAGATAGAAGCAAATTTCAAGATTGAATCAAAATTTTATTATACTTGAATATTCTACAATTTTACTTGAAAATGCCATTTCATCTATAAAAAGTCTACTT